>NQII01000098.1:898085-947314 GCA_002778355.1 Clitarchus hookeri | reverse complement strand
CCCCCCCCTTATTTCATCACATCATCACGAAAATTAACAAGAATGCTGCCACTTACGTATTTTTCACTAGACAAACTGCGTGTTTGAAACCGTAACCTAATTTTAAAAAGTTTTATATAATAGCGTAGACTAACTGTACTGAGCATGTTTAAATACTGTATTTTAATTATTCTATCTCATTGAAACACAAAAATTAGAATTTATCTCTGGCGGTGCATATTTGTACGTGTATTTTTAATTAATGTTATGATAAAGCTAATAACACTGTGAAGTGAATGTGAATTAAGCCTGTAGTACTTAAGTTCTTCTAGGCGTATAAGATAAATGTGTTTGCTCGCAAAGTACAAAATGAGGGCCTTATTCATGGTTGGTTTTAGTCCGGACTAAGCAAAGATCATCCTCCCACCAAATTGTTTTGTATTCAGAAATCTGTATTATTGCTAGTCCGACGATCATCTTGCTTTAGTACGGACTAGCTTTTAATCCGGACTTAGAGTAGGACTGACGACGTATTAAATTACAAAAGAAATATAGCGAACTTAAAATAAGACAGGTTTGCTAATATTAGATGCAAGTGAAAGCTCGATAAAGTTTACAATACAAAAAAAATACGTTTGAGGCCGATTATGTCAATCTATTGAAGCAAAATTATGTCAATTTAATGGATGAAATGTTTTGTGAATAATATTTCACAGTATATATGATTATAATACATCAATGTTAAGCTATAGCAAAGGCTTTCGAATTTCTGTTTCAATCAAATGCATTCTTTGAAAAAGTATTTGCCAGACACGATATTAATACATTCAAACAGGATTTTAGTAGAAATATTTGGTTCATACATATTTAGTAATGTATATATCTCCGTAGTAGAGGGATTATGGGGACTTTATTTGGGATTTTCTGGAGTTTCAAAGTTAAAGGTCGATGTCAAGGCCACATGGATCCAAAATGGCCACCGGCTGACCGGAATGACAGCACGAACAGCTCCAACGCTCCGGTCCCAGGTCCCGATGTGCCGAAATCCCCATTATTCCTATACTCTCCGTTATGTGTATCGATAGCTCAATCATAACGTATTGTGTGATGTACACGAGAGTGCAATTTCGAATTTCGCTTTAGCAAGCAAAAACCTAATTTTTAATGTTTTTTGTTGTATTTAGCAATATAATACAATTCATCACAATTATAAAGGCGGTATTGTTGTAAAAAAAATGAAACTAGCCCGTAAAAGTGCATCGGCGTGTGCAATTAGTTAGTATGTGATACGAAAAATTAACAAGTCAACATGGCATGAAAAATTTATCAGTAAATTATTTTTTTCGTCCTACACTTGTCACTGCGCAGCGCTAGTAGAAGAGGCTTGCTTCTGGTATTTTTAATTCTTACGTAAAAAACTGAAAAATAATTAAATTCAATTTACGTGCACCAGTAAACCACAAGTTAAGCATAAAACATTTTTTTTTTGTTGTTATTAATTGCTTATCAACATTTCAAATTAATGTTCTTTTTAGTCTCATTACCGCACCCTGATGTTAAGAGTTGAGAAAATTAAGTGTGCAGCAGAGGAGAGAAAATACTTTAGGTTGAGGGTCATACTGTTAATAAAAAGCATATAAAATCAAAAATCAAATCGTTGATGTGCTGACGTCTCACTTTCCCAAGCTGAACAGCGCGCACAGGCCGAGGACTGCCAGCATTATGCATGTGTGTCTGCAACATGGGAAGAGCAAGTCATCTGATTTGATTTGATTTTATATGTTTGACAAAATTTACCCTTTACAGAAATAATAATACGAACAGTAATAATTGAAATATGCATCCCAGCACTTAATAGCGCTCTTTTACAGTAGTGGACTGTAGTGAAACAGTAGAGGAAAAACTGAAAAGAAATAAACAAAGATTAGCAGTAGAACAGCGGGGGAAAAAACTCACTAAAACCCCTAAATGATAATAACAATGGTATAGAGAAAAGGAAGCATGGAACATTAAGGAAATTAACCAGCCTAGGCCTGAACAGGAGGGGGGGGGGGGATAAAAACCCCCACAACATACAGAAAATAGCGGAAAACCGCCGTTAATGAACGAGGAAGGGAATAACTATAGTAAAGGAAAGAAACGAGGCATGTGGACAAAACTGAGTTAATGTTGTCCACTTCGGGGCTGTGGCGCCCGCACAACCACAGGTGTGCATGTTGTGATAAGAAATAAAATAAATTACGGATATAATTACCATTAGAAGGAAGGAGGGCAAACGGGAAAGGAAACTGAGGAAGGCAGGGAGTCACCCCAAAATTACATAAAAACCTGGTATAAAACACCAGAGAAAATAAATAAAATACCCTACAACTGAATTTAACATGACCAGTAATATTGCTGCACCTCGCACAAGAGGAAACAGCAAGTGACACACAACTGAAAGTAACAAACTGAAAAGCAGAGGAGATGTCCGCCGCGCCATCCAAGCCAATGATATAAATATGGAGGCGGGCATTAACCCAATACTACCATAAGTTACCATAAGGAAATATATTCTCCGAGAGACAAGAGAATGACGCCCTCCCGGCCGAACTATCCGATCGGTCTGGGACGAGAGGGATGCAGGTTTAACAAAACATATTTTTGCTGTGGAGACTGGATACCAAAAGCCTGGCTGCTCACGATGCCAGAAATGGTGTCCGAGGAGTTAGGTGGAGGTCCCAGTGGCTACAACCTCCTTCCCACTTCGCGGCCTCAGCATTAATACTGTTGGTGTGAGGAGGTGGAGGAGGGGATCCCCGATGGCCAAGCACCACACTACTCAATATTACCCACGAAATACATACTACCATGTTCATTCATTTCATCCCGTTCATCAAAGATGCCATGGTAAGTGCAGAGGCCTTTCAGGCCTAAGCACATTGACCTGCGAATGTCCAAGTGATACAAATTTCTTAGGGGAGCAGGCCGCCTAATATATTAGCGATTAGCGATTTGCTGTGGACTTTGAAGGTTTCACCAAGTTCATAACATATCCCTGGTAAGTGCAGAGGCCTTGATGCCTAAGCATACCGACCTGCAATATTATAAACCAAGAGTATAAATGTTTATTAAGGGGAGCAGGCCCCCTTTATTAATAGCGACTTTGTAGGCGTTATACGAGGTATTAGGCAAAAATACGCTTTCAAAACCCAATTTTCATATGCTCATATCTCCTTTAATATTCCGTTTAGTTAAACGGTGACGTGTATATTTTCGACTTTATTTTTCATAAGGAATCCCCTCCCGTAGTTTGGGCGTTTAATTTCCGAACATTCTGTATAATGAACTGTAAACCCTCAGTCAGAAATGCAGCTTGCCACGACGCCACTCACCGCCAGGTAGAGAACTGTGTGCGGAAGCATGATCATCCTTCCTGTGGAAGTCCTAGCAGAACTGGCGAGCCTCGGTGGGAGAGCCTGGTTCACAAAGACTCTCAGGTTGTAAATGCTCTGGTGCAACAGGAACCTGACTTTGATCGGCACGTCTTCCGCCCCTCNTTCACAAAGACTCTCAGGTTGTAAATGCTCTGGTGCAACAGGAACCTGACTTTGATCGGCACGTCTTCCGCCCCTCCCTCGAGGAGGAGGGGTGGAATACGCCACTTTATTACGTCACACTTCCGCGCACGCCACGCACCACAAACACAGCNCCCTCGAGGAGGAGGGGTGGAATACGCCACTTTATTACGTCACACTTCCGCGCACGCCACGCACCACAAACACAGCTGATTCAACACGCATGCGCACAAGGCGTTTGACCGTGGCATATTTGACGACTTCCCAGCTTTACTGCCAGAGATAGTACACTTCCAAGATCCCCATTAACAAGTTTATTGTTTTTTTCAGGCCCGGGGATCCGGGTTGCAGTCTCATAAGAAACTCGTTGTTTGCTCCTGCCAGTGGCTTGTCACACTCCTATTAATAATTAAAGTAATATACTGGTTCTTTTATAACCGTGCAGCTTTAGGAAGTACAGTTGAAGTAACCTATCTCTCGTGTAGTCGTTCCATAAAAGTTAAAAGCATTTCCTGCTGTTCGTGGTTTGGCGCACGCTACGCCATTTTTGACCTCATAGTCGGTGTGTATGATGGACCGAGGGCTGTGGAAAAGCCTCTCCCGTTGTCAGACGGACGTGTCTGGGGTGATTGGTCTCGAGGCGATCCTTCACGCACACCTACATAGAAAAAAATATATCAAAGTTCCAATATCTCTGTGATTAGTTGAGAAAAGTCATCTCTTCGTTGCTGCGGGAGATGCACAGAGGAGAGAATTGTTCGCGTGGGACACACGCGGGTGGTTAATGCTAATTTTCGTACATATGACGTTGAGAATTGATTTTTTTTTCACAAGTTGTTGACTCAAGATATCAAGAATATGAGCTGGTGTCCTTTTGCCAGTTGAGACTGAGAGTGTCTTAAAATTAAACGATAAAACAGGTTTCCTTCTTACTTTTGCGTGTTGACACCTAACAACGTTTATTTAAACGGCATCAAAAGTTTGTTCTTCCGTAATTTNTTCCTTCTTACTTTTGCGTGTTGACACCTAACAACGTTTATTTAAACGGCATCAAAAGTTTGTTCTTCCGTAATTTATTTCATTAATATATGTTTGTGTAGCCTATGACCCATTATTTTACAGTAAATGTGATGACCTCACGTCTTACATGGCAAATTTATGAAATTCAACACATTCAAAGAATATTCACAATAAAAATAAAAAAATGTACAATAACTAATTTTTTTATTTATGATGAATTTATCAAATTATATTTTTCTCAGGATTATAATTGGTTTCCGATGGCTTCGTGCATATTGTTCACTCGAGGAAATGATGGGATCTTATATTTCTGCTACGAAAAATAGACTTCACCAGCTTCTCTTTCTAAGTTCCCTCGTTTTCAATACGGAAAACAATGTGATCTTTTGTGACACCAGCAGCGATTTCATTTAGACTCATGTCACTGACTCAACAAGTAAATATGCCTGAACACAGTCTACCACGCCTATTCTCGCTAAGCCGTAACCAATGAGACTTCGAGGCCTTATAAATTCTTCTAGCGAAGTTAGTGATGTCATGAGTAATTGGCAAACATACATAAGTAGCCAATATGGCTGGCAGCTTGGTTAGTTTTTACGTGTCCACTACGTCATTTCTTCTACCTGATAGAAGAGAAAGAGACGAGTTCAAATAAATAACTATGCATATAACTTCATAAACGCAACCTAAGTACAAAGAATATGAATTTTGAAATGAAAGGTTTTTAGCTTAAAAAAAATTGCTTTTAAATAGTCCTGTACTAGTCTATTCAGAGTTGCATAAATTATTAAAAAATTTAATAAATACTTTCCACTCAGGATGTCCTTAAAACTGTAATAACAGAATAGGGGGGCGCGACATTCTGTTAGTAACACAGCTAGCACCTTCGTGACCAGTAGCAATTTGTGTGCTGTGACTCATGGGGGCTTATTCTAAGTTATTCGTTTCGTTTCCTGTCGACAAAAATATTCGTTATTACTAGAATTTTCTTTTCCTAACGTATGGAGCTATGCTAAGCTCATTCTAGTGTTCGTTTTAATCTCACTATGTTCGATAAGAAACTCGAAAATATAACGAAGCTCTTCGGGCTTTCGTTACGGATGTTTATTATGAAAACTTGGTGGATGTGTGTAACAGGTTGTTATTTGTAACTGAAAGAAGAGAATCGTGAAGTAATGTGTCACCATGCATTACAAAAACATAAAAAATATATTTCAGAAAAACAATATTTTATAATCACCAATTAACCTTACTTTTTTAATTTGTGAACCATGTAAGCAACAGTGTAGGCTGGTTATTGTGAAAGTATTTATTATTTAATTATAGTTATTTATAACTACACACTAATTTATACAAAATTTCCTTTGAAGAATGTAGTTTGTAAATTTCCCTTAGGTAGCGCTAAATAGTAAATAATTCTTGGGTGTTTGCAATAAAATTAATGTCTCTTGAAAATAATTGAGTGAAAATTAATATCACATTGGAATTAATACAATCAAATAGAACCATGAAAGCGTCTAGTTTGTTGTCCATCGCTTATTTTATAATTTTGGTATTAAAAATAACAAATAAAACAACGAGTTCGTAAATAACTTGCAACTAAACAGCAAAATGGTCATTGAGTAAAATCTTCGTGCATGTGACAACCAAAGTTCTGACTGCTTTCTCTTATCGGCGTACATGGGAGTCCATTTTAACACAGTGCGTACGAAATCACAGCATATTTATGTGTAATATATATCACACGTCCAGCCAAGTTAGAAAATAGTACGATGTGGTCAGCAAATTTGACATACTTGATAAACGAAATATACTTTTTTTCCTAAAATACATTATTTATTTAATGCTAATGTTTAAAACACGCCAAACGCAAACAAAATATTTAAAAGTATTTCCTGGTTTGGTTTATTAATGTTTTCAAGCTGAAGTATTCATAACTTGTAAACAACCTCATATTACAGTTAAAGTTTATGTGTATAGTGTTGCCATTTTGCATTGGCTAACGAAAATCCGAACATTGCCGAAGTCTCGGAGGGCTGTAACGAAATATGACTTAGAATATGGAATTGCCATTCTCGAAGATTTTGTTCGTTTCGAGAGCTTTTGAAACTTAACGAATAACTTAGAATAAGCCCCCTGGCCATATAGCGTTGTTTCGTGGAGTCGGAAACTGGGACTGGAATCTCTTTGTTTCTCTTCTGCTTGTTTGGACAGTGACTTACATGTCCGCTTTACATCAGAATTCGACAACGTCTGCTTGTTAACGCACGTGTTCATATGACTCACGTAGTAACTGTGTTGTGTGTCAAACTACAACTTGAAAATAGGATGTTTACTGTTAACTAAGCACTTTTGAAAACCCTGATTAGGGTCTCCTTGTTCCCAGATTTGTATCCTGCCCATTTCACGTCAACTGCACACGCCCCATACTATGACAAAGCCTCCACCAGCTTGAACAGCCCCCTGTTGACATGTGGGGTCCATGGATTCATGAGGATGTCTCCATACCCATACACGTCCATCCGCCAGATACAATTGGAAACGAGACTCGTCAGACCAGGCAACGCGTTTCCAGTCATCAACAGTCCAATGGCGGTGTTGGCGGGCCCAGGCAAGGCGTAAAGCTTTGTGTCGTGCCGTCAACAACGGTACGTGAGTGGGCCTTCGGCTCCGAAAGCCCATATCAATGATGGTCCGTTGAATAGTTCACACGCTGGCACTTGTTGATCCCCAGCATTGAAATATGCGCCAATTTGAGAAAGGGTTGCACGTCTGTCACGTTTAATGATTCTCGTCAGCCGTCGTTTGTCCCGTTCGTTCACGATCTTTTTCCGGCCGCAGCGATGTCGAAGATTTGATGTTTTACCGGATTCCCGATATTCACGGTACACTCGTGAAATTGTCGTACGCGAAAATCCAAATTTTATCGCTACCTCGGAGATGCTATACTCTCGTGTGCCGACTATGACACCACCTTCAAACTCACGTAAATCTTGATAACCTGCCATTGTAGCAGTAACCGATCTAGCAACTTTGCCAGAAGCTTGTTGTCTTATATAGGCGCTGCCGACCGCATCGCGTTACTCTGATTGGTTCCATGCCTCTGTTATTTGTATACACATGCTTATACCAGTTTTTTTTGTCTATCCAGTGTAAAATCAACATTGACACGGGCCTGACCACATTATTCATGCGCCATCCAAGTGAAACCGTGTAATTGTTAGGAAAGTAAATTTAGTACTAATGTCCATATTCGTACTCTAATGTGTTAAAAACGAGAAACACCAATTTCAGTGACACTCAATTTAAACATTACGTTCGCAACACCACATCAAATCATATAACTGTTATAATCCATTCACGGTATCTTCGATACTTTTGAAAAGAACCTTTGAAAAATCACCCTAGGAGTTACATGTTCAATTGGTTATAAAAATATATATATGGAAAAAAATTTTGTCTTGCTTTTAGCACTCAAGCACTGTATAAATTGGTTGTTTTAAGTTTTAAGTATATGTTTTCAATAAATTATAATAATTTGTTAAAAGTCCGTACGAATTAACAACGGATTTTGAAGGGACATGTTGGTTATAGCTGAAAAGAAATAGTTCGTAGGTTAAATATTAATATATATATATTTAATGCCGTAATTGTAAAGTTAATATTGCTAAACTATATATTTACATTTTTACGTAGCACTCATGGGTAAAGATTTCACTGTTATTAATTGAAATTAAATAAATTTCAGTGTCTGTCCAGCGGACTCATACACTCCATCTTGTCCGTTTGGGCACGTTTTTTTCAGAAGTATAACCACGCCATATTGGATATTGGAGACGCTGAATTGTGGTTATAAAACTAACGTAACACATTCTTTCTACTTATAAGATAATTCTAGGTTAAGATGTAATTTTAGTATTAGCGTTGTTATTTCTGCAGTTTATCTTTGTAAGTTTTAAATAAACGTGCAAAATATAGAAAGGCATTTGAATATTTCCGTTACGTAATTCCCTTCGCAATCCTTAACAGAAAAACATATTTTAAAAGAATGAAAAGGAATCGATTTTTGGTCAATAACTGATAATCGATTATTTTTGAAAGCTTTTTGTGGAGCGTGAGAGATAACAGCACATTAGCGTTGGTTCTTGAGTTCCAAATGTTAACCGTGACTCGTCTTTCCGTCGCACGTAGTGTTGTTTTGATGTTGCAGTGAAGAAGTGCGACAGTTTCTTGATGGAAAAGCAATGTACCTACACGCAGGTTTCAAAATGAAAGTGATTTTGTTCGCGGAAGAGTTTGGAAATCGAGCCGCGGGCCGTGAATTCGTAGTAAATGAAACGTTAGTGCGGGGTTGGAGGAATTTTTCTCACTTCTAAGTCGCACCCCGAGTTTTCAATTAAATTTTTTAAATAAAATGTGCGACTTATATGTGATAAAATACGGTACCATTTATCACAGTGAAATCTTTAACCTGAGTGCTACTTCCAAAAGTTTATTATGTAAAATTTAACTTTTTCCTTACACCAAATATGTAAATAAATCTTAATACAATAAGTAAACTTTAATTAAATTATATAATTAACAGTTCCGATATATACTTCAATCTACCTTTTTGTATGTATTACAACATTTCGCTAAATTGATTAGCATTTTTTAGACATTTAGAGAATTTTATTAAAGTATATGACAGTTGAGATTACATGGCATTGTTTCTCTTCAAAAATAAATTTTGGTAGTTCCCACATGGACACTGTTAACAAAATATTTGACAGTTCCCACATGGCACTGTTTGTTTACAAAATATTTGAGAGTTCCCACATGGCACTGTTTACAAAACGTTTGACAGGTGTCACATGGCAATGTTTTGTTTACATACTGCGGAATGATACATAATCGGGTCCCTGAAAGTAGATCTTTAGCAGGGCTTCAGAAAATCTTGAAGTTACCGTGAATACATTATATTATTAATTCGATGCCGATTTAAAGAGAAACCTGCAGGTCAATTTGTACAGTCACATACTGTATGTGGTTATGTGTAGTGATTTTTTTCAAAGGGGTGACTTCAAAAGGGCTCACTTTACCGTAAACAGTCTTTAGCATTATACAATATGTATAAATGTGAAAAAATATTAATACTTTCGACAAAACTGCATGAAATTTTTTTTAATTTTAGTAACTAAGTTTCATACATAATTTTTATGGAGCAGAAATACTGTAGGCTTTGATAAATGAGTAAGTTTGGTATGTTCTTGAAGCGCTTCACTAGCTCGTGAAACACGAGACTTTGCCATGGTAATAAGCTGCGTTTGCCGCAGCAGAGCGAGTCACTTTCAGGAGGCGTAGTGTTTATTGCACAGAGGAAACAACTCGGTGCTATTGTGTTCAATCACGCGAGAGTAAGAACTGCGTACGAGGATATCAAACACAGTTATGGCCAATGAGAATGGTTTCCGTGACATTTCCAGAACTGTTGTTAGCTGCATTGCCCATTCATTACTACCCGAGTACGCAACCTTGCGATATATCACCGCGCCTTTCTATATTTAACAAGCATTTTTTTAAAATGCCTAATGTTTTTAAAATTCAGACAATCGTTTAATTTTTATTCTCTCTCCCGACTTTTTTTTTCTTATTTTTAAATTTAGGATAGTTACGCAAAAAAAGTCTCACAAAATCGACATCTCAGTTGTCAAGTTGCACATTTGTTCCCCCGCCTTTTAGCAATAAGAAGACCTCGTTATCATGGGATCCGAACCTTTTCATTTACTGAGTGCTCTAATTCTGAGTAACGCAGTAACAGAGAAGCGTAGCAAAGGACTAACTCAGAATACGGGAAACTAGGATTCAGCGGGACGCAAAATATGCATTTGTAAGCGACGTTATAGTGACGGCCGTCTCAGTAAGGTAGGCGGAGCAAGACTAGAGCTCGCGTCTTTCTCGCTTCTGCTGAAATCGCGCGACTTGAATAGGCCATGTCTCGATGTCTCGAGGGTATCAAAAGTCATGAAAAAAAATATATATACTGTCAATGCATTTGCATATTTCCCGCTGTTTCTTCAGCGAAAAATTAATTATTCGCCATTATATTAGTTCATGAAATTTACGATGTCCTGTAAAGATACGACGAAACACTTTTGTCACTGGAACGCAGATTATCATTGCTAATAACGTGTTTCCATTAAGTTTTAGTATATATGCTGAAAGGATAAATGGTTTCATTGAAAGTTATTGCGTGTAAATATTATTGATGGCCTTTGTTCTGCCTGTTGTTAGAAGTGCTGCTATTGAATTTTCTACGTGAATATGACGCTAAGTGGAATAGATACATACATATGTACATATGGTCTCGATAATATATTACAAGCAGCAGTACTTTGTGCTTAACGAACTACTAAAGCAATATAACTTAAGGAATAAGTAAAGCAAAAAAAAAAAGCTTCTTCATTAACTGACATTTGATAATACGATGAAAGTTAAGAAAACATCACTACTATTATCAAATCCAGGTCACCTTAAATATCACAGAGCGTAAATGTTTTTTAATTGCTATGTTTGACAGAAACTAACTTTTTCCCATTGATTAAGTGCACAGAGATGAGGAACTATTGCAAAAAAAGAATGATTCCTTAACTTGAATGGTTCTTTATTGATTGTTTGCTACCTGAGAAAGCAGTACCCGGTTACTTGATAAGGAAAACTGTTTGCGAACCACCATATTGTTACAAGCGGCTCTTTTGTCTTCGTAAACTTCAACTAACAACTACGCATGTATCGACAGCGAAGATTTTATGTACGTTTTTGTGAGCAGTAAAAACGTTTAAACCTTTGCGAATATTTCCTCCCCGACGGTAGGCAAATACTCTATTTGTTTCAGGCAGAAATATTTAATTAATTCAACCACTGATTTTATTTACTAAAACTACGATACGTCACGCTCAGAGTGGTGCTTTCCTATTTTCAACGGTACCGCTACTTGTATTGGGGGTGAGCAGCGAATAACTTAAAATACGCTATTTGAGAGTTCCTGTTTCTCTGTATCTCCAATCGTGTATTTTTCTAAAGGCATGTCTTGTTGAGAAAACACGGGTTCAACACGTACAGTGACTCACAAAAGTGTTCATACACCCACATGTTTAACCTTAGCGTGTGTCCACGTGACACTGTAAACCCGTAAGCCCTATGCAGAGAGAGGAGCGGAAGAGCATGTCCCATCGTACTAGTTAAAAGTATACCGACATCAGAAGAACGAGCACTCATTGAGAAAGATGTAATTGTGATGGTCAAAAAAAGTATTCATACAGCGAAGGTGTAACTCTGTTTGGTCTTGTAACGGCCGTGTAACCCACCTCCAGCAGTTTTGCGTACAAAGACGTGTTCTCTGCACATCAGTTTCCAGACAGTTGTGGTAGTGAGAGGTAGGCCTAGTGGTCAGAATGGGACGCAAGAAACGTGAACTGTCTGTGACGCAATGCGAAGAAGTTGTTTTTCTCTACGAGCAAGGCGGGAGTTATAGTGAAATTGCGAAAACCCTCTCCATTTGTCTTGGAACTGACAGTTACATACTAAAGAAGTACAAAGAAACAGGGGTAACAGAAATGAAACGATAATCCTGACGCTCAAATGTGCTTCTGTGCCGAGACCGACGGAGCCTTGCTTATTGAGTTCGTAAAGAACCATTCCGCAGTGCAGCATCTTTAGCGGAAGATATATGGCATCAACATCTACCCACTCAATAAGTCCTCTAGTTGTACAGCATTTATAACGTAATGCCAAATTTCTACGGCAGGGCAGTCAGGAAGAAACGACATATTTCTGCAGTAAACCGACAAAAACGCCTGCAATTTGCCAACGAATTCCATAGTAGGCCTAACGAATTTTGGGGTACTACGATTTTTTACTATGAGTAAAAATTCATATATTCAGATGATACGGCAAACGGTGGGTGTGGTGAAGGCCAAACACGGAGTTGCAATCGCAACACATTGTACCCACAGTCAAACACGGAGTTGCAATCGCAACACATTGTACCCACAGTCAAACATGGAGGAGACAGTGTGATGCTTTGGGATTGGAAATTTTGCTTTTATTGAAGGTACTCTGTATTGTTATGGAGTGATCAGGCCTTGGCTGGNCAATCGCAACACATTGTACCCACAGTCAAACACGGAGTTGCAATCGCAACACATTGTACCCACAGTCAAACACGGAGGAGACAATGTGATGCTTTGGGATTGGAAATTTTGCTTTTATTGAAGGTACTATGTATTGTTATGGAGTGATCAGGCCTTGGCTGAACGGCCTGCCTGATCACACCTTCAAACATTAAACCAGGACATGAGCGTGATTGCAACAACACCTTGCGAAGACAGTTGCAGAAATACCCTCCACCGACCAGTAAACGGGACCGAAAATATTTAACAACGCAACTTATATAGGCCAGCGTAACACCGGGAGCGGCGTCTTTTGTCGCCGGGCCACTGGTACGAGAAGACACTGAAGATGGGTGTGTCTGGTCGTCGTTAACCACCTCGTAGAATCAGGTTCCAGCAACATGAACAAGGTGGGAACTTTCTAATTAGACTGTAATAGTAATGGCGTGATGTAATAACACTTAATATAATTAAATAGCTTCTTGGTATTCAATTTAAGCTCCCCCGATCAATAATCACGTAAATAGTTATTGTATAATCCTCATCTTCAATAAACTCCATCTTATACTGTTGTGCTCTACCGAATCATGACTCATTATGTAGCTACGCCCATAGACACTTTCAAGAATGAATAACTCAAAAGCTGCATTTCTAACAAGGGTGGAGGCTTGGTTCCTCCCTACCCTCTCGCTGCCTTGCATCAGCTTCTCTACCATCCACCCCTTTTCCAATAAATTCCCCACCCACCCACGCTAATTTCTGTAATAATAATAGCAAAATTTCAGCCACGTCCACTTTTAACATTAAAACTTTTAGCTTTAAAGTAGCAGTATAGTTAAAATAATGTCATATTATCTACTTTTAAAATGTGTTAGGTTTAAATAATAATTTACCTTTTACAGCCCAATATCTAAACATACAAAGCAATTATTTGAAACCTAAACAACAAACAGAATTAAAATTTAAAGAATTTCAGTATGAACCGCAAGTCTCTAGAATTCTATAAATTTAAATTAAGATATAAATTGCCTGTGTGTGCTGGATGCAGTTATTTTTAATGCAACTATTACTGTGATAGAAATGCATAATCCCATGAGCATTTTCATTAAATTAACCTTCAAATAGTGCTAATTTAATAAATTCCATGCAGTACACCATATTGCACGCAGTTAGATATTGCTGTGCACAAATATATATATTTTTATTTATCATTCCCTTCAGTCTACATACTATATATTTAAGAAACTTCTCATAACATGCATAGAAATAAGGAATAACTACGAGATTTTAGTACTCTGACATAAAGCCAGTATCACATTATAAGTTGGCATATGGAAGGACGAGACGTCGGGGCTACAGGCCAGACGACATGACCCAGTTACAAAGTGCCGAGACAACACATTACCGCATCAGCACTTTCCCGCAGCTCGAGTGCTGCAGTGTTGCGAAACAGCGTGCTAGCGCGCGCCACGCAGTTTTATTCTCCCACACCCGCTTAAAAATTAAGTTTACTGTTCTAGTTTTAAACTCCTCATACTCCCAATATTTTCAAGTACTTCCCACAAACCAGTGCTGTAAGGACACGAGGAGAATGAATTCCGTTGAGTTCATGCAGTTCTGTGATCCGAGGACTTAGTCAATCCTCGTGGCTTTCGGGCGTGCGAGCGACACGCCATGTCAGTCAAACTGTATTGTTTGATGCGCAGACTGCTAAACCTGACGGGAGAAGGAATAATTGTGTGCAATGTCAATGGTATTTAACGAAATGGGAATAGTGCCCGAGAAACACCCACTTCGACTGTGTCTGTCCGTTCATGGTTTACCCACATCCATCCAATTGTCAGGAGTACTTACTCAGGAGGTCAAACCTTTCGTTTCGCGTGAGACGTGGAGCAATCTTTACGCCTCTGGTGGAGTTGTGACCCGACCAGAGGGGTCTGTTTTCTGTGCTCTACTGGCCTTGAAAGAGTTCAGGCAGTAGGGGCGCCATCTGGATGCGTTGGATTTTTGCTGTGGGTCTTTTCTCTACTGCACAGTACTTTGAAAGTATACCACGAGGGTACTTTCGCTTTTGACCACCCTGGTGTAAGTCATCGAGTGCAGATTTCCCTAATTCCCGTATGCTAGCCCTTTGTGTGGAAGTAGAATTGTAATTATTACGTACATAACTATTTATACGTTCCTTTACTCTATACTATCTTCTATTTGCCTAATCAGTGTCATTATGTTCTACTTATACTATATGTTGATGTCCCTCGGCTTTGTTAACATGCTATACATCTTCTCCTCTTTATTACAATCTTAACTTTTTAATAATCAATGAAATTATATTCTACTTATGCTATGTGTTGGTGTTCAGCGTACTTATTAACATTTTAATAATTATGAGCTTTATCCGCGCACACAGCTAGCTACAATACATTATTTTTTTGAGTCAACGACAAACATTACGACATTGTTTCATTTATGGTTTTGTGATTGTGATATGTTTATGTACGGGGAAACATAGTACCGTAGTACCGTAGTGTGATTTGCAAATTAATGTAACCTTGCAGCTTAGTTGTCATTTATATTGAACCTGGAGCAGAAAAATGAGTGTATGAATAATTTTTCGAGTCACTGTAAGTCAAAATATTTTCACTTATTTTTAAAGATTTGGCTTTCAGTTACAAAAAATAAGAGAGAAATGTTTTTTTTTAACGGTATGGAATGAGGTTTACCCAAATTTGGAAAAAAATTAGGGGTTAACTGTAAATATATACACAGTAAATATATACTCTGTAAATATATACAAAGACCACCTGCTAGTATCCAGAGTAACCGCCCTACGCAGCACGGATATCAGTTAGACGAGCTGGCAGTAACTCAGTCAGGTGCTGATAGGTCTCCACGGGTATCTGGAGCCATGTTGTCTGCAGAGAAAAAAAATTGTATGAAAATAGGTACTAGCATAACCGTCCTCATCTGTAGGCATTATCAAAGAACTAGATCAAAAACGGCAATGTAACTATAAAGTTGTAACATAAGTTAGTATTCATATACCGCCCGAGAGAACAATTGACAAAGACAGTTTAGAAATAAATGAGCTTTAACTCACGTTTAAATACATAAGCTTCCAAGGTCGGACACACCCAGAAATATAATACAACCATAAATATAATAAAACCAGAATTACATTCACAATTTAATTTTAAATAACCGTAATTTGCATTAACTATTAGGGCCCTCTTATTTATTTAAAGCAAAAAATGTTATATAAGATGTTTCGCCAAAACTGTGAGGGCATTCTGTTAATACATTTCCTTGCAAGTTTCAGATTATCGGTACCGCACGTTCCATGTCAACGGCAAATCTGTAAGCATGTGTGCAGTCACCTTACTCTTCCTAAAGTAGTCTTTGCAAACTTTGCGTGCTTAAAAGGACGGTGGTTCTCTACTGGTTTGCCTAGATACTCCCACAAATACTCCATAAGATTGACATTTGGGCTCTGTTTTGGTAGACACGTGTCTGGATGCCCCCTGGTTTATTTGGACCGTGAGCTGTTCCACTGTAGCCTGTCGGTTGGCCTTCACACACCGTCGTAGTCGACGTTCACCTCGGGCATCAATGGCTCGTGGAGCTCCGCAGTTTCCACGAACGGTTATTCCCGATGGTGCCATTCGTCCACTCACGATACACCTTTACCACAAAGGCACGTGAACAGTTCACAAACGTAGCTGTTTCCGAAATGCTGCCCCCCCCCCTTTTTTTTTTACCCGAAAACCGATGATCATCCCTATTTGCAACTCTGTTAAATCGCTTTCCTTACCCATGACAGCAGGAAGCGCACTATGTACAGCCACCACCGCCGAACCCTCATACGTCACCGAATGGCCTCAGTGTCGTGAGACCGGGAGTCTAGACTCCCATAACTCACAGGGTGTTTGTAAAACAAATGCACCCTGACACATACTCAAGTCATTGGGTTAGCGGCGGGGCGCCGTGTAGCTGTGTTTTTGGGCCTATTTTAAAGTAAAATTATGTGTTTTTGTGTTTGGCGGGGGAGTGAGGCTCCCCTCCAGCCTCCCGACTGGAGTGAATGTCAGTGTCGTGATGTCTGTTTAACATGTTGGCCTGTTGTGTACAAGTGTGCTAATTAATCTCGCATATAATGTGTAGGTGAGTCCCTAGTCTCCCGGGGCAGCCCTCGGGGCATGTTTCATCGTGAGGTCGTGTAGGGATTTTGAGAAATCATTGTTAGTATGCTAGAGCTAGAGGATCCTTGGTACCAGAATCTATTCAGAATCTAGTGAAAGCAGAGCCCCCACCTCCGGTCTCTTCTCCCCGACCTGAAACAGATTATCAAGTCGGTGCGTCATTATGAGTAGTTAGTATTTAATATAGTCTAAATATGTATATATGTACCTTTTTATTAGATTTTTGTATTTTGTTTTTTTAATTTTGTTGAGTGTTTTTTAAGTGTTTTTTTTTTATTTTGTTATTTAAAAAGGATTTGATTATTATCTACCATGACTGGCATGTGTGACCCTCGACCTGGAAAACGAGTGGTACTTGGGGCTATTTCCCACTTTTCCCGAGTTTCCACATAACCAGCGTGGGTAGAGCGCCCTATGTGACCGGTGCTGTGTATCTGTTGGCCTTCTGGAGTAGTGTAGAGAGTAACTAATAGGTGTTGTCTCTGGCCCTGTGTGCGGACTAGTAAAGTGTTTGAGCTAGAACCATTTTTTGTTCTTTTTTTTCTAACCTACTCTAAAACCAAGTGTTATGTGTGAGCCCGTGGTAGGGACGGGAGTTAAGTACGTCTCATGACTAGGCCCCATACGTCTACAAGGGAAGTAAATCATGCATGGAGACATGCATCGTGGCAGCAAGGCATTGGGTTACCATGGCTACAATTCGGCCATGACAACCCCCCTGAGTGTGCTTATAGCTAAACTACTATACTAAGAAGAGAAAGGGAAAATTAGCTAGAACAGTTTTTTTTTTCTAACCTACTCTGAAACTAAGTGTAATGTGTGAGCCCGCGGTAGGGACGGGAGTTAATTGCGTCTCAGGGCTGAGCCCCATACGCCTACAATGAAAGGAAATCATGCAAGGAGAGATGTATCACGGCAGCGAAGGATTGGGCTGCCATGGCCCGGTTTTGGCCATAACAACCTCCCTAAGTGTACTTGTATCTAAACTACTATACGAATTAGAGAAAGGAAATGATTAAAAATTGTTACAGGCATGATCAGAAAATGCTACAGGAGACAGATGGGTGGAAACCATGCTCTTTATTATTAGGTAGAGAAAATGCTAGTAGAGAGAGGATGTTGTGCTGTGTTGAGCTCGACGCATTATATACCCGCTTCACCAGCCCACGTCACGGGCCATACGTCATGGGCTACTCGATGCAGATGGAACTTCTAACAGGTGGTCGTAATAATGTGATCCGATTGTGTAGTATTTGACGATGACCGGCCAATTTACAAACGCGCAGAAGTGTAGAACATTTTGTGCATACGTAAACATTAATCTATGTATGCAATACTAATTTTAATTGTTGATTTAAATATGTGGTGTGAGCTGTCGTTGGAATAGTCATCAAGCCTACGTTAGAGATGTAGCAACAATTTTAAATAAGTGTTTCTGTAGTTATTAAACAAAGTAAAATTTATTTTCGTTTAACTGGAAGTAGCAGAGAGCTGTAGGTTTCGCGGGTGAATGCCAGCTCGATAAAGGCATTGCCTACAAAGGCTGCTCTGAACGTCTGTCTCCCTGATTCGATGCGCACACGAGTCCATATAAGAGTGAGTGAAGAGACTTGGGCGTCTCTTAACTGCGAGGTATTGAGAACCGATAAGAGTGATTGAGGTTAGTATGGAGCAGCGCCGGTATGTAAGGACGGGGGAAATGGGAGAGCCAGACTTATGCACCGCCATAACATACAGTGGTGGAGAGGAGGAGAAGAAGCTACGACGAACGTAAATTACTCGGAAGCGATTACAGAGCTGTCTTGTGTCAGGCGAGAAAACTAGCTCTAAACAAACGGAGATATCTTACGGCTTCGTTCCTTCCATAGCATACTGTGTAATCAATGACGATACAGCGCGCTTAGCCCTTCGTAGAGCACTCATCTCTTATACCGTAAAAAGACAGACACATTTTCCTGATGTGCTTACTATTGACTGGAGTTCTTATTGTACTTCAATTTAATATTACTCAATTACATTTTACTACGGTATTCATTACGATCGTAACCACGTTTGGGGAGGTATCAAAATTGCCTTAGAAATTGTGTGAGACTTTAGGTACGAATACCTTAGAAATGAATACACACACTACGCTTAGGCAAACTACTTGACATGAAACTCAATAGCTGTACATAAATTTTCGAAACTTGTTACAGAACGATGCCACTGTAATTTACAATTCTCGATGCAAGTTTAGTAAAATTCTGTCCAGGTATTTCAGTTTCAAAACATTTTAGTCTAATAAATTTTTATCAACGGGAAAATGACTTTGCAATTATAAAACTCAAATGCTTGCACTAATACGTAAATAATTGCACCAAATACTAACGACAAAATACCTTTCCGATAACAACGTATTAAATGAAATCGCTTTCTCACATTCAATAAAATTGAACCAATTCTTCGATAAAATATCTAAAAATATTTTATTTACCACGCAGTTAATATTTTAGTTCTTTATCTCCGAATTTTCACGTGAAACCACTTTTGTCAGAAAACATTAGCGTAATAACAGTAAAGTGCTCATAACTCAAAACACTTGTATTAGTTCGCTGCCAGCTTTATCGTGAGTGTTAGATCCCTAGATTAAAATGTATTCAGTTTTTGACAATGATTTTTGTATAAAGGTTAATTTCATACGTGCTTAATTAACTGCTAACAGCCTGTGTTTCAATTTTTTTTTAATATTTATAAAGAATTGTAAAGTAAACTCTGTTACCTTTAAAATAATGTGGGACGAATTAACAATAATCTCTTGCTGTGAAAATTCTTTACAATTGTGTCGATAAATTAAGATTATTTTTTTACCATTAGGTTTTTGCCCTTCGAGTTTGTCAAGTTTTATAACAGCTTTATACTCTAAATCTGAATCAGCGATTTCAACAAGTAAATTATTTTACTCAATCTTCAGTTAATGAGCTGTTATCTACTAGCGAATCAGTAGAACGCACTGAGGTTTTACTGAAATACCAGTGCAATGCATTATAATCAGTACAAATCACTGTTTAATCAGTGAATATATACCAACAACTAAAATGATCAGTGGAACTTTACAAGTGGGGCAGTTTCATCAGATCTGCAGTCAAATTCGCTGATTTGGAACTAGATTTGACTATTTCTATTTTAGAGTGTAGCAGTTTTGAAGTTTGTGAGTCGGGCTGAAGCTGAAACGAAACGATGACATGAGCTATGTACTGAGTAGTGACGAAAAGTATGTTCAAACACGCCAACAGCGAATGTTTTTAATGCACTTTTGTTGTTGCGTGTCATTCCAAAATTACGGGACTATAATTTCCATTAGAATATGAAATCAGAGGATGGCAGTGCGTATCAATCCGACTGGGAAGTAGTTTGAGCGTCCGTAGGCTAGCATACAGCACTTAAAAAAAAGTCTGGCGTACTGCAGAACTCTTCTATCCCGGCAATGCACACAGAAGTGGTAGTCCAAAAATAATATGAGAGAACTGAAGAGTAATTGTAAGTAGGCCTGTACTTTTTTTAACTTTGAGGGTAGTCAATCTCCACCATATTGGATTTGTACATCTTTTTGCCATAATTTTTTGCTTGGCACATCATAAATAATAACTTCTTAAGCGTCATCAAGTTATTACAGCTGCTTCTCATTTGTTAATTGACTAGTCATTGTTGGCAAGAAATAAGTACATTTTTCTTGCGAGTGGTTACAGAAATGATACTAACAACAGTAGTCAATCAATACGTGTTTCAAAACATGTGCCCTATGCCCTGTCAATGCCTAAAATAAAATACAAAACCAATGATGCAGGTTGTAGCGAAAATTCCGTATTTATTGATTTGGCGATTGGCACAAGAATATCGTGCTATCAGTACATTAGTTGGTACATTATGACTGATATTGGAAATCATGCAAAAGGAATCTCAACAAATCATATAATACATATTACAAGCAAACGTCTGGGTTATTAATGTATTCCACCAGTCACCTAGAAGAAATCGTCAACGCACATCCTTAGGTAATGTGATCATCAGTTTACTTAGCAGTACCACAGTCACATCGAGGGGACAATATTTTCCCCCATCTGTAGAGCTGGAGAGGGTGCTTTATAATAGAATTGCCCGGAAAGTTCTGGAATATATACTTATTGAATAAGCCTGCTTCCGACCAAATCGAAATTTTAGTGGTCAGGTCCTCTCACTAACAACTTATATAGAAGCAGGTTTTCAGAAACAGCTTAAGTCGTCAACAGTATTTATTGACGTGACTGCTGCCTATGATACTGTGTGGAAACAGGGTATGATAAACAAACTTCTCCGGGCAGTGCCATGCAAGAATGTCTCCCGACTAATAGACAACGTGCTCAGTAACAGAATATTCCAGGCGACTGTGGGAAACAAGATCAGCAACCCCCAGAAACTTAACAATGGCCTACTTCAAGGATCGGCACTGGCTCCCTTTTCTATTCAGCCTGTACATCTCTGGTATGCCTGAAACGAAATCTAGGAAGTTTGGTTATGTTGATGATTGGATAATAGCCACAAGGCACAAGCTCCTAGAAGTATCGGAAGAAATACTAACAACTGACCTAAATGCACTGGAGGAATACTTCCTTAAATGTATGCTCCAGATAAATTTAAGCAAGACGGAGGCGTCATGCTTTAGTTTAAACAATATGGCTAACACAGAGCTGAATATTTACTTTGAAGGCAACCTCACAGCGCAGAACAAAACCCCAAAATACTTGGGAGTCACCCTTGACAGGACACTATTTTTCAAACAGCATATTTCAAAAGCTGTTGTTAAATTAAAAACGAGGAATAACATCATGCAAAAGCTCTGTGGTACAACATAGAGCTCTCTAGCTTCTACTCTGCGTTGTTATGCTCTGGAACTAGTTTACTCTATCGAGTATTGCGCTATGGTTTGGTTGAATAGCCCTTATGTTAAAATTATTGATGCACATTAAACAACACAATGAGGATAATATCAGAGACAATAAGATCAATTCCCANAAGCACCTTTTTTTTTCCAAATAATTTAAGAAAATCGACCAAAACGAGAGCCTACCTATACACGAATACCTCGCAGATATAAACATTAATAGGCTTCGTTCGAGACATCCATCGCTCAGAAGCGTAAAACACCTACTCAGCGATGAATTCAACTTCCTGGGAGCACGGACACAAGAATAGGCAGAAAAATCACAAGTTTAACACCGCAAAATACCTTCATAAAGGAAAAACACCCAGGGTTTAAATTGCCCCAAAAAACCTGGGCAACTCTTAATAGAATTCGCACAGAGCACGGTATATGCGATCAAAATTCCGTAAATCCAATATGGCTAGTACCAATCCTTTTTAAGAGAATGATCATGATTTAATGATTTCCGATGAGAGCATTCCGCTACAGTATCGAGTTTTGTCGAAAACAAAGTGACTGTAAAGGAAAGTGAAAGTGCCTGTCAGTGCAATATAACGTCTTGTCAACAAGAAGGTAATTAGAGACGGAGCATGTTGCTCAGAGGAGCAGGAACGGGGAAGGAATCGTCAACAACCTGTGGCAAGGAACATTCTCAGCATTCGCCTGGAGTGTTCTTGGAAAACCATGCAAAACCGAAACCCGGGATTCTAACCCAGGTCCTCCAGAATGTAAGTCCGAAGGTTTACCACTACGTCACCTCGCTCTATCTGCAGTAATGGGAAGTGCGAACAAGCTGAATTGAGTTCGGAGGCCGTTCAACCATGAGGCTTTTAGCGTTCATGGGCGTGGATTGAGATGGGGATGGAACAAAGAAGTAATGCACAGGCTGAGGGAACGTGATCACACTAAGAGAATCCACCGGCTAAGGGCAACATTCGCTACGTTTCCTTTATAAGAAAATCGGGAGCGAGTCTTCTGGGAATGGAAACTAGACCATCTTGGTAGGAGGCCGGTACTCTAGCCACGTGGTTCTCTTGTAAACGATGGAAAGTGTTACGAGGTGTGGTCAGGCCCTTAGCTGAGTGGCCTGCCTGATCATACCTTCGCTTATTTATCCAGGACCCGGGCCCTGATCGCTGAAATTAGTTATGAAATCGTAAACCACAGAAACCCCCTCCGCCGGTCAGTAAACGGGGACAACGCAGCCGATATAGGGCAGTGTAGTCCGTGGGTTGTGTATTTTGTCGTCAAGCCACTGGAACTAGAAGACCACTGAAGATGGATGTGTCCGGCCGTCGACTTGCGCCATCTTAATCAGCCTCCGGAATCATGAACAAGGTTGGTTTAATCTTTATAAAATAATATGATTTAATATTTCAGTATATTAATATAGCTCCCTCCTTTCATATTCAATCATATTTATATTGAAATAATATTGTACAACCTTAATGCTAAATAAACCTCTTTTATATAGTGTTCATTACATAACTCTTGTCAATAACTTGTTACGCATCTATATCCCCGTTAAGGATAAACATTTTAAAAAATATCAAAATCATTAGAAAAGTCTTCAGTGTGAAAGTGTACTATTGTTTCGCTTCCTAAATTTATCTACGATGCCATGAAATGCTATAATTTACACTGACGTGCCAGAGGAACTGTGGTAGACGAGATCCTGCAAACTGCATAGCTGCACCACGACAGACATCTGCAGAAACTCATAGCACTGCTTCCACCGAGGGATGCCGTATTATATGGAAGGTTCTACACTATCCAAGTTTTCATTTAAGCCGTTCACCAATCACGAAACTCTGATCATAACTTCAATGTTATATAATACTCTGTTCACAGTTTTGAGCACACAGTTCAATTATTATGAGTGAAGAGTGAGCGAGTGAAGAGTTTTGGGCGGCTCTTAACATCGAGGTCTTGAGAACCGATGAGGGTGAAGTGAGGTGAGTATGGAGCGACACCGGAATAAAAGGGTGGAGGAAACGGGAGATTCCCGAGAAAACCCGCTGACCAGTGGCATCGTCTGGCACGATTCCCACATACAAATCTGGGAGCGACTCCGCCGGGAATCGAACTTCAATTATTACGATTCATGTTAAATTTAACACTACATTTAGGAATTTTCAACACAATCTGCAGTATTGGAGTTATTTTATGTTTATAAATTAATCGAATGTCTTTCAAATATTTTTTTAATTTGAAATATTGTCTTAAAATACAAAAAAGAAAGACGAAATGCAGTATACGTTTTAAGTATGAACTGTTTTGAAACATGCAACATTTGTGCTTATCATAAAGCAATTTATTTTAAGAGTGGCACATTGAGCGCGATACCATGTGGACATTTTCGTGTGTTTACACTTTATCTATAGTTTTTGAAATTAATTAATGGCAGAACAAGCCATGACCCCACGACGAAAGTTTGCTGTGAACTGGTTTCTTATCAAAGTTCACAATATCAATTGGTTTAATTTTCAACTAAAATAGCAGTGAATATATTTGAGTCGCCTTCACGTGTAGCTACTAATCAAACTTTTATTTTATGTATGAATAATTATTACAATTTTGTTAACCATTACTGTATTAATTCGACCCTGCGAAGCCGATTAATGCCAGTAAAACCTACAGAGAAGAATTATAATATGGTAAATGAAGAGCCACGAATAAAAAAAACATACATTGTATTCTATAGCAAATGGGTACGGGTAACCATTACTAGCACGCATTTAAAGAAACATTCAGAATATCTCATTCTTGCTGGTGTTATTATATAGTATGTGACAATCATTATTTATGAAGGCTTACTTTATACGAGATGTTCCTCCATAATTTCAAGGAACATATAGGACAACATTCCAATGAACACTAATAGAGTGCATTAGGGGTCAATGAACAGTGCCCATTGCTAATAATGTAATGTTTTGTTTTATGCAAAAAAATATAACTGTGCCTCTATTTTCATTATATTGTTAATTTTTCCTAGGCGTAGCCAGGTTAGTAAGAGATGGAGGCCTTAATAAAATAAAATAATTTAATTTAATTTAATTTTCTAATTTATGTACAATTCTACAATGAAATATATAAAACTACTTCTTTCACAATATGCTACCATTCACTCTTTGCAATCCTCAGTGCAAACTATTACTTAATCAAACAACGCTAATAAACTGAAAAGAACAATTAGTTATGTTAACAAAAACAAAAATGTCTCTAAGTTAGTCAAGGTACACCAATGTGTCAGTCTCTCGTACTCCACACCTCCGGTCCGACGCGACACCTGGGTCAACGACCGGCGCGAATTTAAAGGAGGGGGAGGGGGATCACAAGAAACGCGTCCCCCCGCCCCCTAAATATCTTTAACATACATATTATGGAAACGGAGGATGAAGAGTACGTGATACGGGAACGAAACAGAAAATTAATTTATTTTATACTGTGTAAATTATTCTAATATGCTTTGTCATGCTTTTCACGGGTCAGTTTTTTTATTTTATCTGTATACATTTTAATAGGACATAATGTACATAAACCAAAAGTTAATTTTATTTTGCATTTTAGTGCTAAGTAATGCCTTGTGTAGTAGGGAGTTTGGCAAGTGACAAGGAAAAACATTCACTCATTTGTGAAAAATTTCATAGTTTTAGACCAATTAGAGGAACTCGTACTGTACTGTAAATAGTGGACTTCATTGATTTTGATTATAAGAAGCGTATTTTATTAGTATCGAATTTCAACAGTATGGACATTATCTGTTTTGCCACTTTGTATTAAAATCACAAAAAATATAAGAGGATATGAAGGGGTCGGGGAAAGAAAGTGCTAACCCACGTAGGTATCATTCGGAGATAATAAATATGAAAGATTTGTCTTAATTTGTAAAACAGGCTTGTGCAAAATATCAATGGGAATCATTTGAAACGATTTTGTTATAATAGCCATGATGTATCGATGAAGGATGAAGTATGGAAGCAACTCCTTTAGATCGTCAAGTTTTTATTATTAACGTAATTAGGACCATCATACTTCTTTATCAACTCCGGTGATGAAATCACTTTTCCTCTCTTTTTCAGGGAAACATTAACCTTATAAACTCTGCATTCATATTATGCTTTATTTAATCGTCATNCACTTTTCCTCTCTTTTTCAGGGAAACATTAACCTTATAAACTCTGCATTCATATTATGCTTTATTTAATCGTCATCGGTGTTTTTTGTTCAAACTAATTACCATTTTTTTTTTTTTCAAAATCTTTGTCGCACCTCTTATAGCTTTTTTTANCGGTGTTTTTTGTTCAAACTAATTACCATTTTTTTTTTTTTCAAAATCTTTGTCGCACCTCTTATAGCTTTTTTTATTTTTTATGTTTAGGTTTTTTCGTAATTTGGAAAAGTCAAGGATGTCTTCATTAGTCAATGTTGTAACTGTAAACTTATTTTTCTTTCTACATTTTGAAAGCACATCTCGCCAGTAGTCTGGGGTATAAACTTAGGGATGACTCTTTTCGTATTTCTCAATCTTAGAGAAATCTCGACTGGANCTCGCCAGTAGTCTGGGGTATAAACTTAGGGATGACTCTTTTCGTATTTCTCAATCTTAGAGAAATCTCGACTGGACGGTAGAAACGTTTGTCCAGTTATTAGGTAATAA
Source organism: Clitarchus hookeri (assembly GCA_002778355.1). NCBI lineage: Eukaryota > Metazoa > Arthropoda > Insecta > Phasmatodea > Phasmatidae > Clitarchus > Clitarchus hookeri. The sequence continues at coordinate 920,816 of NQII01000098.1, read as the reverse complement.
TGTTCAATTTCAGTAAAGACACCTTTAAAAATAAGATAGTTGTAGAGGCAAACAATGTTGTAACTTTTGTTTTGGCCTCCACAGTTTTCAGAAAAAAATAACCTGCTTTTGCACCTTTATGTCTACGCTGCGAATATATCTTAACAAGCAACTAGCTATTTCATTGCTCGATCTTTTAGCAACACTCTCATCCCACATAAACATGTGTCCTACATCCATTCTTCAGTCATGTATGCCCACATTGTAGGTCCAAATATTTCGTAGATAAAATGCAGGACCACAGGTCAGTTTCGGTGTAGGCATGGCCTGTTGCAGGTCAATACAGATCGTGCGTACATTCTCAAGCCCTTGTTTAGCACTGGAAATAAGGCGTTACTTGCAGGTGCTGGAGCTAGCATTTCGCCTGACATGTATGCAACTCGTGTAACATCAACCATTAGTTTGCCCGCGGAAGGGGGAGGAGATGGGGGTAGCTATGGTCTGTCTCATATAAGTTGGCGAGATTCTGACAGTCGGTGAGTGGCAACTTGATGTATACGAAACAAAAGTGTCATTTACCAAATCCTGTATCAGCTGATGCACGAACGAACAAAAGTTAATATTACGTTGGCTATTCTTGGTGCACTGCCGACGCACATTAGACACACAGAAAATACGTGATAAGAAAGAGTTCCTAGATTAATTAATACATTTTATTTTATGTGGTCACAAAACACTGGTCGTTAGTGTTACAAACTAAGCTTAGTGATAAAGTAGTAATGCATAGGTGTTAAAAATGAAATGCACAATAAAACGATNCTCGCCAGTAGTCTGGGGTATAAACTTAGGGATGACTCTTTTCGTATTTCTCAATCTTAGAGAAATCTCGACTGGATGGTAGAAACGTTTGTCCAGTTATTAGGTAATAATGTTCAATTTCAGTAAAGACACCTTTAAAAATAAGATAGTTGTAGAGGCAAACAATGTTGTAACTTTTGTTTTGGCCTCCGNGGTAATAATGTTCAATTTCAGTAAAGACACCTTTAAAAATAAGATAGTTGTAGAGGCAAACAATGTTGTAACTTTTGTTTTGGCCTCCGCAGTTTTCAGAAAAAAATAACCTGCTTTTGCACCTTTATGTCTACGCTGCGAATATATCTTAACAAGCAACTAGCTATTTCATTGCTGGATCTTTTAGCAACACTCTCATCCCACATAAACATGTGTCCTACATCCATTCTGCAGTCATGTATGCCCACATTGTAGGTCCAAATATTTCGTAGATAAAATGCAGGACCACAGGTCAGTTTCGGTGTAGGCAGGGCCTGTTGCAGGTCAATAGAGATCGTGCGTACATTCTCAAGTCCTTGTTTAGCACTGGAAATAAGGCGTTACTTGCAGGTGCTGGAGCTAGCATTTCGCCTGACATGTATGCAACTCGTGTAACATCAACCATTAGTTTGCCCGCGGAAGGGGGAGGAGATGGGGGTAGCTATGGTCTGTCTCATATAAGTTGGCGAGATTCTGACAGTCGGTGAGTGGCAACTTGACGTATACGAAACAAAAGTGCCATTTACCAAATTCTGTATCAGCTGATGCACGAACGAACAAAAGTTAATATTACGTTGGCTATTCTGGGTGCACTGCCGACGCACATTAGACACACAGAAAATACGTGATAAGAAAGAGTTCCTAGATTAATTAATACATTTTATTTTATGTGGTCACAAAACAGTGGTCATTAGTGTTACAAACTAAGCTTAGTGATAAAGTAGTAATGCATAGGTGTTAAAAATGAAATGCACAATAAAACGATNGTTAGTGTTACAAACTAAGCTTAGTGATAAAGTAGTAATGCATAGGTGTTAAAAATGAAATGCACAATAAAACGATCTGTATCCAAATGAAACGCAACTACGAAACCCTTTTCACGTCTCCAACCATGCTTTCCATACGTGCTTGATATTAATTCCAAAACATTACGTAAATATTGCATAATATATATGATCTATTTTTATAATAATTTGATGAAATATATTTTAAATTCATGTCGTTCCGAGCCAGTAATAGAAGAACAGTCAACTTTTAAAAAGATGGGATCAAGAGGCTGGCCATGCTGCTATCTGTTGAGCAATGCAAATGGCTCACATCTGGCCCTGTCATGCTGTGCGCGCCATCTGTATGTTCTTTCCCGAAGCATTACCAGCCAGAAAAGAATAGCTTTCGTGTGTGATATATAAAAAATTTACGAACAGATACAAATAATTTTATTTTTCCGCGAGCTTTGCATAATTTTTAAAGTAACATATACATATTTCGTGTACAGAAATTTTCAGTACTATTAATTTCTATTTGGCCGGTAATCGTTCGTCCACTTAAATTATACGCAATATTGTTCTTCCGAAAATCCATTTCCTTGTTTCCATGTTTTTACTATATTCTATTGATAAAACGAAGAAAGTGGGACACATGTGAATAGTTTTTAAGCAATTACTACGTTATTCCACGTCACATATTTCCAACTTTAACTGTTTAGTATCAGTAATAGCAGAATCACTTCATTACATTCAATAGTCGTTGGTAAGTTGTTGGCGAATATAAGTACGTTGTCAATCAAATTTCCCGAATTACTTTTAGTTCCAGTTATATTAGATATGACGTCTAAAGTGTGATAATAGCTACAACCACCGTCTCGCAAATGTTAACCCAAATTCGCTGTCTCAGACAAATTAAAAAAGAGTTAGCAAATATTTAATTTTTTNCGTCTCGCAAATGTTAACCCAAATTCGCTGTCTCAGACAAATTAAAAAAGAGTTAGCAAATATTTAATTTTTTGCAATGTTTTATATTTTTACTTTTATAACCTACTAATTATTTTAGGCAGAAGTCAGTCTAAAATATCTTCAAATTTGTTGAGCATTACAGTACAATGGCAAATGGATAAACTGCCAGCGTGTTGATAAAAACTGCAGCCTCTACCTTGATGTAGTATATTGTTAATATCCTTCGAACATCAGCAGTACGTGTATCATTATATAACAGCAGTGCAAGGTCGTGTATGACGTAACTGTACTCTTATCTGATTGAACTTTGGAATCTGCTACGTGAAAGGCCTTATCTGATTGAACTTGAAAATCTACGGCGTGAGAGGTCTTATCGGCATGACCTTCTGACCCGTTATCCCGGCAGTGGCCTGTAAATCTAGGGCCACTACCTGCCGGGGTAAGCGAAGCTGGTATTTGCAAGAGAGCCACTAGGCCGATGTTGTTCAAATGAACTTTATTATTACCTTAAGACCATGTCCATGACTATATAAACATTCTCTTACACACACAGACACCACGTATTACAGACAACAACAGTCCTTATGAAAATAACGACCCACAAGGGAGTTTCGCAAGGAAAAACGTCCAACAGAAATACCTGGTTACCAGCGCCAGCAGGGGAGGTTCACTACAAGAGATCGCTTGGAACTACCCAGATCACCGGCTGTTCTTTTAGTAGTAGTGTCCCGAGGGGGCGCAAGTATATTACACACATGTTATGACTAATGTATTATGTTATGAATATGNTTTTAGTAGTAGTGTCCCGAGGGGGCGCAAGTATATTACACACATGTTATGACTAATGTATTATGTTATGAATATGTCTGTGTACCATAATTATGTTGTATACGATATTCAATATACTATAATTATTCATTGCAATTCCGTCTTTCGTTATTATTGTCTTTTGAAATTTCACGAACCAGTAATATACAGGTTTTTTTATTCACGTATTTAAGGTATTTAGTAACCTGTAAATCTATATATTTTTTTTAAAATGTACATTGGTGCTACTTTCGTCGAACTGTCAAAATCTTGCCAAGTTACATGAGACATAGAGTAGTATGAGCTGCGGTCACNTTTTAGCAGTAGTGTCCCGAGGGGGCGCAAGTATATTACACACATGTTATGACTAATGTATTATGTTATGAATATGCCTGTGTACCATAATTATGTTGTATACGATATTCAATATACTATAATTATTCATTGCAAGTCCGTCTTTCGTTATTATTGTCTTTTGAAATTTCACGAACCAGTAATATACAGGTTTTTTTATTCACGTATTTAAGGTATTTAGTAACCTGTAAATCTATATATATTTTTTTTAATGTACGTTGGTGCTACTTTCGTCGAACTGTCAAAATCTTGCCAAGTTACATGAGACATAGAGTAGTATGAGCTGCGGTCACCNTTGGTGCTACTTTCGTCGAACTGTCAAAATCTTGCCAAGTTACATGAGACATAGAGTAGTATGAGCTGCGGTCACCTGGATATTATGACCTGTCAGTTAGGATTACCTTTCTAGAACTTCGGGCCTGATGGCAGCCACCTGTTCACCAGGAAAACTACTGCACGTCTGGCACTGCCGTTAAAAATTCTTGTTTTCTTGCTCGAAGCAGACAGAATAAAAAGTTTATAACTTCTCGAGACATGGCAGTTCTACGAGAAATTAATTCTTTAACTGTAATATTTCCGTGCTAAATTTTATAGTCACTATAACGAAAAACACAAATATCAAGTCATCATAAATTTTAATATTACAATAATTTCCTATGAAAGTGTACACGCAATTTCATCCCAGAATCACTCCACCCGATGCAGTACTTTTCAAAGCGTAGACTTTACTATCTACACGCCCTTTACTTGGTCACCATGTCTGTCAAAATTTACACTTTCATGAAATTAAAAATTACAGTGGGTTGACGCGCTACAAGGCGCACGTGCGCACATGCATTTACACATCGATACACAAAACATAGGGCTACGTTAATAGTCATCACTCAGATCTCGTTACTCAGGTCTCGTCTTCTCGAGAATGTATCAGGTGATACAGTATTGAGATGAATATATAGTCTTAAAACTCATGTGAATTAATAATCACTTCTCGATATGTACTTAGTTGATATTATTTTCAAGCTTCTCTACTCAACTGGTATTAGATTTTTTTAATGTTTTTTATATAGTCTCGCAAAGATCTCTTCGAAGCAAAAATCTAGCCTTTTTTTCTTCCTTAAATGTGCTCGTCAAGCAAAGGCACTACACTCCGCTGTTTTTTTGTGTTTATGAACATTTCTTTCTCATTTCTTGCGCTGAACAACGCATTCAAAAGTAAAAATTACATAATGTTGAAAAACATTAACAATTATAAAACACAAATAGATAATTGAGAAAAATTTGTGATCCACATGTACGTCGAACAAACGTAGCAAAAAGCTAGAAACTTAGTTTTTCAAAATTTCGCCACTAATAGAGCAAGATTTCAATTTCAACTCCAAGATCTGTTGTTTGACTTGTTTTATAGCTACAGTTACGTGTATTATTAATGAACGTTGTTGTAATAATCAGCACTAATAACATATATGAATAAAATTTCTGTATCTAAAATTAAAAACCTGAAATCTAAAAATTGTTAATGCCTTTCAATAAATTTGCAAAAGAAGCTTAGTTTTAACTATCATCGATAGGTAACATTAAGTATCAAATGTATTTTCGAAATTTTAAACAAATATTGTAAAAACATTAAAATCGTTTCCTTGGGAAAATATGCATTAAAAGTAATTATCGGAACAGCACTGTCGTAAACTATGCTTCCAACCAATAACATGAAATTGTTCAATGAATTGCCTCAAATGCGCTGCCATATCAGTCGAAAAATAGTCATTTCGTTCTAATTGTGGTTACTCTCTTTGCGATCGTAAAAATAAAAATGACTTTTTCACAATTAATGTACATTTAGTATTAACTATACCCAAATATGGCAAATATAATATAAAACAAATCTGAGTCTCAGTCACCTGCGGACATTAACTACTTGAAATGAGACTTTTTGTCGCTCATGATACTATTTTCAGTTAACAATTAATAAGTGGTAATCTCAAGAACGAAACAATGAAAACACACTCAGGTGAGACTAACTTCTGTGCGAGTTTCAAAACTAATCACAAGATGCGTTTATTTAACAACATATGTCCTCAAAACTAGCTTCAAGTGCTTGCCATAAAAAATTTAATACTTAAGATTAACGCAGGAAGTACGAAAAAGAATTTCTTCGGAAAAAGTTTGATAAAAAATACTTCTTGTGTTGCAAATATTTGTCTATCACCCAATATTCGCACGTTTCTAACATCAGTGCGTATTTGGCTGGTGGCAGTATACACACTATGTGGCTTAATAACGCAGATTAACTGCAAATAATGATTTGTCGACAGCCATTCTCCAGGCGATAAATACTTAACTGAAAAAAGTTTCCGTATGTTCTTCCGTAAATTATAGAGTTTACGGATATCGGTACTTGAAAAACGAAGCTCAGCTATACAGTAGATTGCATGTCGTTTAAAATGATTTAAAATATGGCTGTTAAATAAAGAGTTATTTTAATTTTGTAATTTTCCTGACTTACGGTATTCTCAACTCGCTAATGGGAGACATTCCCAGAAAAAAGTTTTGTTTCCGAATCTATACATTTCATTTTACATTGTTTTTAATGCTTCGTGATTACTGCGTTAAAAATATTTATCCCTCACCTCACAACTCAGAAAACAGTTGTAACCAAAACGTAAAATGTGGCAGAGGTTGTGTATTTGTGAGCGCAAATCCCAGCTAAAACATGGGAGCACCGTTTTTATAAGTTATAATTTATTATCTATGCTACTTGTAGTTATCCAAGAAGCATATAGCACACGCCATCATAGCTAACGAAACGTTATTCTGTGTGTCTGATTGCCTGAAAAAGTTTAGACCATAATGAAAATCTTCGTTAATCATGCAACAGGAAACCTAAAAATCACTCCACATGATTGAGAAGTACGAAACCACTCTGTAAATTACCGTTTCTAAATTTTATTAGTAATTTTTTTTAGCAAATAAATAAAAGTATTTTTAGACGATTCCAATATTGTATATTGTATTAATAAATATCTTATCTGAGATTAGGTTTGTTTTTTGTATTATTTTGTCAGGCAAATGTAAATGTAATCCACCTTACATTAATATTTCGGAATGTGTTACTGTAAAATTTAAATTTCTCGTACACAGGTATAACTCAGTCAACCGCATTGTAGGCCGGTGTGCAGCCAACTTTGCAACCGAGGTTGGCATCAAATTAGCTATAAAAATGCCTGTAAATAGTCTTTAAGATTAATGAAAATACAGTACAGCCTATGACTATGACAACGTTTCTCATTATATATGACAGAAAACTTTAATACGTGTTTGACATCTCGTATGCAGGGTCGTGTAAATGTCATACTTCTGTGATTAATGTATGCAAGGTGTGAGTAATGACGTGGAGACGTCAAGCTGAATGTGAACATTGTCAGGCGTGCAGAGTGGTAAGATATACTTTATGATAGTCCTTCACTAGCAACTCTATGTTATCGCTGCTACCTTGTTCACTTTTCGAGGGGTGAGCACAAACAATATTTGGCCTGTTAACTAAGTTAAACAGGGTTTAGCTAGAGCTATTGATATCAACATAATGCACTGAAGACTTTAGGATCCTTTTTTTCCCATTCGTTTTGTAATATCTAAGAGACACTGGAAAGCCACGACATTTTTTTGAGCTAACATATCTGCGATAACACTCTAGCTAGTTTATCTAATTATTATTGTGTGATAAAGTTTTGACTCGACTAAAATCTTTGAAGACCAATCGCAAAAGTTCTGTTTTAGAGTATCAGAATTCTCATTGTTCAGTGAATTGGGGTAGTAGTTTCACGCGTGAATGACGGCCAATAAGGAAAGCCAACTGTCGGACATGTGTACCTACAGTAAGTTAAATCCTAGCGAACAATCAACTTTTCCCGTAATAAACCATCGTCTGAAATAATATCTTTCTCATTCTCAATACGCGGCAACCAAATAATATGTTCGATACTATTTATTGTTTCCAGTAGCTTTAAACTGGCCTTCTTAGACATGCGGAATACGCTAAACTAAGTGGAGCCCTGATGGCCGTGCGATTAGCATGCGTCCTTCACCGGGCAGCACTCACTGCATTATTTAAAAATAAGAGAGAAATGGCCCCGGAAAACCAATAATAAAAGGAGGGAAATCTATTAGAATTATCATACGTAATGCTGATAGCCAAAATCTTTCAAAATAATGATGGCGTCTATGGTACGTTTTCCCCGGTATTTAAGTTTTCGAAAGCTGAAACATAGGATATATTACTTGTATGTACTCTGTTGATAATGTCAGTCATTGTTAAAACTACTTTGATATTAAAAACGCAGTAGCAAAACACCGCTGTAGACACACGGGCAGGGGCGAACTTGGCTATTGGTGCTCCTTGGTAGAAAAACATGTCCCGTCCCCTTCCATTAGATGAATGAGCAGGAACGAGAACTTACTGCCTCTCATTAAAGAAACCGCAATAAGAATGCCGTGCATGTGTATTGGTATCACTAACTGGTATTCTGGCAGCAACTGATTTTCGCTGGAAATTATTTATTGCAAATTAAACAAGCTATTGTTACCAAAGCAGTTCGATGGAAATATGCAGTTGAGTATTTAGTCGTCAACCTTGATCCTCTTAATAGCTGGTGGGAGAGGGTGACGTGTGTAATTTTAAAACGCAATATAAGTACCAGATAACGAAGTTAACAACACTGTGATAGTAACAGCAGTAGCTGCGTACAGCATATACTCTCTCAATGCACGTGTAAAGACCAAGACTTTTTTTTTGTTTGACAAACATACTTGGTTAGGATAACTACATATACAGTGCCATTCAGTTTCGAAGGTGATTGAAACCTGAAAAATGTTTGCACCGGTGCCAAGTAAATAAGTATCATCACAATAGAAACGAAATGAAAGTGTGAAGAATCAGTGTTTGGCTATAGAAAATGGTTCGTGTTTAAATTCTCATCAAAAATTAATATTTAATTATGTTGTACCACTTTTCCTTGTAACTTCTTTCAGTAAATCAAAATAAATCGTAGTATCACAAGCCCCGCCTGTTTAGAATTTTCTGTATGTTTACAAATATGGGAGATTCTTTTTTAATTACTTATCCATAAAAACGGGTAATTATTATAACAGCCTTTACTGTTCAAAATTGTCTCTACCATTAAAAAATTTAAGTTAACAAATAAACAGATACAAGCAAGATAGTCGGTGCGAGCTAGTTCGCAAATACTGTATTGTATGACTGCAACTAGTGATTATTATAGTAAAGACGTCGAAATAATTAGTACTCAGATAACTATTAAAGCCGACCTCCCGTGGCGCAGTCGGTTGGTGCGCCACCGGTCTGGGGTGCGTGAGGTTCTGGGTTTGAATCCTAGGAAAGGCATGGGTGTTAGTTTAAGCTTGATCAAAAGTTAGTTTGTAAGCCGTTCCCTGATAAGCCTTCGGGCACAACAACGGGGGGTGTCAATAAGCCATTTCTAATCCAAATTACTATTAATTTACGTTTAGATAAATATGTCAAATTTACATATAATACGAACAATTTGCCGTGGGAAAGAAGCACGTGAGAAAACATTCTCTTTCGACTGCCGAATGCCACGGAAAATCCTTTCCCTAGTACTGTACTGTTATGCACGCTGTTTAACAAAACTGCCTTTTTTTTTACTGTGAAATGCGCTGAAATTGTAGGAATAATACGTCNCTGCCGAATGCCACGGAAAATCCTTTCCCTAGTACTGTACTGTTATGCACGCTGTTTAACAAAACTGCCTTTTTTTTACTGTGAAATGCGCTGAAATTGTAGGAATAATACGTCATTTACTATAGTTGTGCTGCTGTCTTGGTAAGACGTGTTACGAGCCTTGATAACGACATTTCACCCAAGCCGTTTTAGTAAGGGAATACACAAGGTTAGCACGTTACGTCATATTTTGAGACTGCAGCAGTGCATGTATGCGTGCGTGGGGCATCCCGGCTGGCAGGAACGAGCCGAGCTGCCGTGGGATGAACATCGTGCTCGTGGCAGCTCTTTCTCTCCGAGATCTGCCCGCGCTGTGGGACCAGCGAAGGCGAGGGGCTTCTGCAAGTACGACGGGACTGCAGTAGCTTGGGTGCGGCGACTACTCCACAACTCGTCTCGTCCCCAGGTGGCGGACAGGGGGTCCCCAGGCTCTGGGGTGGCTGGGAATACTCCAACACCAGCCCGTGGACCAACTGGCTGGTGCGACAGCGCCGTCGTCGTGGACGTCGGGAACTTGGGTAGCTCAGTACGAGATGGCGAAGCGCGTCGTGCGGGAGGCATCCCAACGATCAAGGCGGGGAGGGGGATTTCGAGGTGCTGAAAGATGCGAAGTGCAGCGAACCTCACTGCCGGATTCTGCGGACTGCCGACTGCGGACGCGTGAGGAATGGAATGGACTGCATCGGACTTTAGAAGCATCATGGCGTCAGCCTTCACTCCTCGGCCAGCGGATTCGCCATCACCGCGGGTAGGTCCCGGATGTCCCGCCGAGCTATAGCTCACCCAAGACCGACGGACTATTTTGGCGGTTGGGGAAGGGGTGACTCCCCTGGATTTTGCTCCCCGCCTTCACCCACGGCGTGGAGACCCTGATGTCGGCGCAGAAGACCGAAGATGGAGTAGGTATCATGNTTCAATGAGTGCTGTCAATATTATTGTGATGGTTCGCCGGCACAGAAATATTGAGAGCAGCTCAACCTCAAGGGCTCTTGCGCCCACAAACAAGTCCCGCACCCTCTCTTCTAGAATTTCAACATTTCAACTTCACATTAAAGAGCATGGAAGCCACGCCAGCTGTCTCCTGTAGCATTTTCAATAATGCATGAACTAGTTTGAACTCTTCTTTCCTGTCGGGAGGGGGAGGGGGTGTTACGGCACCTATGCCGGTTTTACCCCTCCCTCTTCTTGACTATAGCCTCAGTTATAGGTACACGCGGGGATGCAGTTTATGGCCCAAATTGCGGCCACGGCTGCCTTAATCCCTCTCTGCCGCGATGCACGCTCCCTTGCATGAAATTCCCTCTCCTGTAGACGTATGGGGCCCTGCCGTGAGACGCATTTAACGCCCGTCCCTGCCTCGGACGTACACTTAATACTTATAAATAAGGTAGGTTATGAAAATAAAAAAATTGCTGGCACGAAGGCTCTTCACAAGAACGGTGCCGTTAGGTCCAGACATTCCAGTCTCTCTGGCACACTGGGCTACAAGACAGTTGGCAGGCTGGCACAGGTCAGTTCTGAGTGGCACGCCATTCGGGCTACACGATTTTGTGGTAGTAAGATTTCGAACGCCAAACACTAATAAATGCCACACGATCGATGCGTCCAGCGTTTTATACTTAGGCTTACAGCTTAGGAGTTACATTGGGTTATCTCCATTGGAAGAAATTGCATTGTAGTTTATATCGCCACTTTAAGGAAAATCAGAGTAAACTCGAGTGCTCGTTAAATTATTGTGATTTGGTACGCATTTTAAATTGAGAAAAATTGAACTAATCGCAATGGTACACATTTAAATTGTTAACCTCAATAAGCATTACTTGCTGCCGCAAACCAATTGAAAAACGCGCTCTTCTCTCTCTCTCTCTCTCTATCTCTCTCTCTCTGTCCCTCTATCAACTCTCACACCTACACTCGCACACTATGAGAGATCTGAGACGCCCATCCTTTGTGAGCCTTCGGGTGCCATCGTTATTGTTTCTGAGACGGAAAAATAAATAAATTGTGATAAATAATTGCCTAATGCGTAATGGCCACTCCTTCGATTTTCTGTAATAAATTAACGATACTTTCTGATGTATTAACTCAATGCGATTGCACACACACGTTCATTTATTTCGAAATTGTACTGTTGACTGTAAAGGAAATAACTTGCCAATAACATTAAAAGAACCATAATCTTTAGTTTGGCGTACGTGGTGTTAATTTCATTAATACTATGCATTTTGCAATTATTACAATTGCTTGCAAAATAACGAACCTGTTGATTACAATTTACAAAAAACAGACGCCTGAAATATTTAATTTATCGTCAAAACTATATGGCTGCCACAGAGGTTGCGAGAGAAAGTAAATGGTGAGCATCGTTGTTCACTCTTCTTCTCGCGCAAAATCCTTTGAAATGGGATAGCAGAGAGGGCTCGCTATGACGTCGAGAGTGGGCGAGAGAGTACTAGGCGAATTGGGACACGGCCTTACTGAATAAATACAACTGACTTCTGACCAACTGTTGTAAACGTATGTCACATGACGATGTTTGTACTGGCATATGACGGAAGGATATGCAACGAGATGAGGATAGAAAATAAGCAGAGCTTTCGAAAGTGCTACAAAAACTGCAAATATTTTATATGGCCATACTTACAGGTGGGAAAATACTGAATATTTATCTTAGATACATTTGGATTATAATAATGTAATAATGTACTTAAGTGCAATAAATAATTCTTTCAATTCACGCAAGTGGCATAAATGCACTAAACATTCAACAAATTAGCTTATTAAAATGTATTATATAATTTTTAATTAAAAGGCTATTTCTCTAAGTGTAGCATTATGAATCAATGAAATATAAACACGAACTAAACGTTTTGCATTTTAGTAACACGATGAATTTACAGATTGTTTTACACATAAGTCTGCACTATATTGACTGAAATATGTAAGTAATGGATAAAGAAATAAAGCATTTCACTTTCTCATTTTATTATAGGGTTTAAAGAGACGCTGCTTGTTACATAGAGTTTGTGCAACCTTTTGGAATTGTATTGTAAATCAAAGTGGCGAGAATCCCCCAATGCCTTTAGCAAATATCCCTGTATGAGTACAACTGTGAACAGAGACTGTCGTATTCACTGTTAACAGTATCCGAGTTTTAGTAGTTATTGCTCCGTTAATGAAGTAATTAGGTGCTTACGCTAGTTGAAGTTCCGCAAAAATCATAGTTCAATAAGTAAACTAAAACAAATTTGTCGGTTGTACTGTGCTCCAGACCTAAATATTAACTACTGGCTATATTTTTAGTACGGTCTTCAGACTAATTATATTATGGTTGACGCACTGGCAACGTGAGAGTTACCGCTTAGACAAACCTCCTCCCAATGTCTAACCTACTTTGTCAGCACGATGTAACATTGGGAACATTGATATGTTTTAACCATCTTTCAAATGTACGGAGTTAAAAATAAAAGAATAGGTTCCGTTTGTGCTGTACATATTTTATAAAAAAAATTTGTTTTCATACCGTAAATTTTATAGAAGGAAATATTTGTATTTGTGGTGTATTGCATTATGTAGATCGTACAAGCTCTTCGCCGTTTACGTTTCAGGATCACCTCAACCCACGAGAACATTAATGTAATTACCGTTAGTACTAATGGCCTCTACGGACTGTTGTGTGTGAGACGGCGTTGTAGTTTCCATGAGATTTTATTTGTGATACGGCATTCTTTGCTTGTTTATTAACTGTTAATGGTTTTTAAGCTTGTTCTTTATTCAATGAAATGCATTGAAATGTTCTTGTAAAACTTTAGCGTGCATGAGTCATGTACGTTAGATATAAGAAACAATCCAAAACTTCATGAATGCCAACCTCATAATAGTTAAAAATGAAATATCCAGCAGTGAAATGGTGACAAAAATGTCGAGTGTTCTGGCAGTAATTGTCGAACAAGTTTTCCATTCCCGAACCTGCAGCGAAGCTTGCAAAACTATAAATTTGTAAAATGTACAATGAAGTGCAATTAAACGAATTATAAATTTAAAAAGGATGTCAAAATTACATGCTATTACCTGCGACTATTGTAACCACTTCACACATTTGCTAATATAGTACGATACATTCTTCTCAGCTTTTTCACGCGTTCTACTTAAAATCGAATGAAAATTTTTCATTAAATGTGAAACAGTCACGCATCATACAATACCTAATCAGGTCAATCCTTTTTTTTTTTACTGGTGTAATAGGAAATGTGTAGCAGAACTATATTGTATTTGTACTTCAATATACCGAATACGCAGCCACCAAATGATTATGCTTATATATTTTGGGCCGTAGCACTTGTAAGGCAATAAAAAAGATGGCTTAATAATTTTGGCAATATAATTTTAATTTAGCCAAACCCCACGGATGGTGTAGTCTTATGTGCCAAAACGTTTTCCGGAATAAGATTCTTATATATAATAAGCGGATACACTTTGTATAGTCTATTCGCGGTTTCTTCAAACTTTTTGAATCAAACATTTGAAAAATCACCCCAAGTATGACATGTGTAGTTATTTCCTAAAGATGCCATGTATCACAAGCGTTTTATACCTCTGTTAACATAAAAGTATTTTACTTTTCGTTAAATCGAATTTTTACCTGTATTTTAGTTATAAATTGTAATATTTCATTAAAAATAAATATGAATAAAATCAGTGAGGAAACATTTGTGTTGGTAGCACCTAGTAAGAAATAGTTCTTGTACAAAATACTATTACAACTGAGTGCGCACGAATTCGGTGCGTTGCCCGTTGGTGTAATTTTCTTGACTTAGTTCAGCTTTGTTAGCATGAGGCGGAGGAATATTCTGGAAGTAGAACTTTAGCAGGGATTCAGAAAAGTGTGAAGTAACCGTGAATGGATTATATAAAGGCAGTTAGAAATATATAGTAATGTGGCAGTTAACAGAAGAAACATTGCCTGACACAGTACAGTTCTCGTAATCATTCATCATTAGCCAGTTCATTCTGTTTTGGGGATGTCAGAAAACATTTGGACGCTACCTTGAATGCATAATAGACTCGTTTACATCCATGGCAGATGGCCACTGCTAGTAGTTGCAGAATACGCCACCACACACAAGCGGCAGCACATCCTAAGTCAAATTTACGATTACTCCAGTAGTTCAATTGTCCTTCGAAAACTACTCGTCCTAACTACATGAAACCAATAACATATTAAAATGTTAAGTGATATTTGCGGCTTTTTCGATATCATGCTTCCGAGTCTTTAACTTCATATTATGTAGCAAAATTTATAAATTTGTTAAAAAAACACTACGTAAGATAATATTTTTTCCCCAGATAATTTCTTACGAGATCATGACAAACCCTAGATGAAGGTTTACTCTTTTCTTAGAAATAGATGTGGTTCGGAAATTTTGTTCGGAAGAACTAATATTTTTGAACATCATAGAATATTAGCGGATTTGAAACGACGTTTAAAATATATTTTTAAACATTACTGGGAAATTGATATACTTTGTCAATAACATTTCGCATAGTGTATAATTGAACTATCTTCTTTCAAATGCAATTTGTACCATAAAGGTAACCTAATTAGATTTTATGCTAAATTAATTAAAATTCCGTGTGGTGAATTCGTGTATTGATGGTTGCGGAGTAACCAGGATTCCATCTCCCATTCAACCTTAAGCTTGTCTCGCATAGCCTCAGCTCTTCTCAAATGTAATTCTCTTATGTTGTAGTCCTTTTTGTCTCTTCGTCGTTGGACTATTTATTACAATTTGGAGAGTGTCACACTCACACATCTTACAAATATCAGACTTGGGTAACTTAAACCCAATGTTGTGGCTGCCACGAAATATACGTCTGTATTTGTCTTCTGTAACAGGTTCAACATGTCTATCTTCACAGTATTTAAGGAAGTGGTCTGTATACAATGGTGTTATATTTTTAAGTCTCTATTAAAATACATTTGTTTCAGATTCTGTCTGCGGCTGTAGTGCGTCTGGTATACAGGTGGGCTTCTAACGTGCTCATGAACAGCTTGCACTCTTTCATCAGAAGTACGGTTTGGACGATTGCCATGTTTACCTCTTTGGTGGTTTACCCTGATTTGATTTGGGTTTAAATTTTGTTCAAATGTCACTGTTGTTTTGGAGGCCATGAACACCCAAAAATGATTTCCTACATATATGAATCAGTTTTCCATCATTGCTAATCCTATAATAATATGATTTTTGCCTGATAAGATTCAGTTGACGTTAAACCATACCTTCTTTTGACATTGTACGTCTCTATTAGGCCAAACAGATATACATCTGGCTTATCAAAATGAGTAAAATACTAAAAAAAACCATTAAATATTTTGTTTTATATTGGTAGCAGTTTTTCTCGGCATGCGTTTTAATGCTCACTTACACAATTCCCCAATATAATGTCCAGGAACTAGCAGTCCTTTACTGTTTCTGTAAGACCTGCCTTCATTTTTTCTTTTCTTGTTTCGTTCCTTTTCACCGTTTTCGGCTAGGCAATGGCCTCTCTGGAGACCCACCTTCTGTGGGTGCAGGTTGGGAAATGACATCGTCCTGCAACCAAACAACTACAATGTTAGATAACAATAACACTTTAGGAACAATGACGTGCTAACTATTAAAGCATTTTTCTTTGGGCTCATAATAATGCTAACCCTCAAAAACGTTTTGTGCAATTATTCGATACATAACATATAACACTGAAGCTAGCTTATTTCACAGTTAAAACGTGCTTCTCTACATTTTACATGAATATTTGATAAACGTAAGGATAATCTGTAATCAGAGAAATATGCAAGAATGCTAAGAAAACTAACTTTGAGGTTACAGTCGGGTCAAAATAATGCTAGGCCACACTTAAATTATTTTCACAATCCTGGGTATTATACAAAACTATGGCCAATCAAATGCAAAATGGCACAACCGTACCCAGTCTACCCTATTGGTTTATGGAGAACGCTCGTGGAGTACAAAAGGTGTTAAAGACTTAGGGAACTTAAAAGAATACATTAAAACACACTTCGAAAACGAAACACATATCGCAAATGTACTTCATCTGGCCGATATTGGCAAGGTTAACATAGCAACTCAGCTTGATGCCGCTTATTGTTTGTCAATACAAAAGATAACGAGTAAGTAGAAGAAAATCGTTACATTTTATCTAAGATGATGACTGTGTACGATTTTGCTGTGCTTTTTATCTAGCGCTTACAGGTCATGACGAATCGGAGACATCAAATAACCCGGTAATATTCAGGGGTCTGATTGATTTAATCGGTAGCGTAGACTCTACTATCAAGAATCATGTGTAAAGTACTTACGTATTTAAAGGTACTTCAAAAACTATTCAAAATATGAATTGCGGGATTGTTTGTTGTAGGTCTATCGGGAAGCAATTAAATATGAAATTTATTCGGCTAAATATGTCGCTCTCATTGCTGATAATACAACCGACATGCCAGATCGAACTCAAACTGTTTTAGTCTTAAGATATGAATATTATACAAAAGTTTATGAAAGATTTTGGTGTTTTTTTGAATACAGAAGGGCAACATGCAAAAGTTATTTCAGAATGCATCCTTAAAGAAATATGTCCATTAATCTGTGAATGTAAGGAGAAAATTATATCAGACAGTTTTTATGGAGCTGCAGTCTTGTGCATAAAATTAACTGGCTTACAAGCGAAAATAAGAGATGTTTTTAATCATGTCTGCTTCATACATTGCTACAAACATCAGTTAAATATGATAATTAGTCAGCGTGCCTCACAAAATAAACCTGCCAGAGTATGTTTCTTTAGTATCGAAGGCATACCAGTTTTTTTTTAAATTCACCCAAACGACTGGCTGCATTAGAAGAGAAAGTGTCACTAATGATTCCAAGGGCATCTCAAATACGGTGAAATTTTAATTCTAGAACCATAAATATGGTCTATGAAAACAGGGATACGTTAACTGAGTGTTTTGGAACACTAGAGAGTGACAAGAGCAAATAAACTGTATGTAAGGCCAAAGGGTCCAGTCAATTTCTGACAATTTCTCAGAATCATGCCTCATGTTTGCATTCTATTGCAACAAGTACAGTCTCGTCAAGCAGATTCTTTAACTATTAAAAACAGGGTGGAATGTTTTCTACAAGCTGTACAAAGTGTGCGAGAGAGCATTGAAACTATTTACAGTAACCTTAAAGTTGACGAAATGACTGAAAGTGTACCTAAACGATGCAGGCGTGAAGATTTAAGTACGGCTGCAAAAGAAGTTTCTGACGTAATAATCACTCACGTAAAAGAAAGGGTTCGAAAACTTGGAGCATTATGATGCAGTTAAATTGATAGATGGAGGAAACTTTGCTGCTTATTCATACAGATTTCCTGATAAACTATTAGATATTTCTGTGACAACTTATCCTGTTTTAAACAAAAAAAGGCTGAAAACAGAACTTTATGTTTTGTATGAAAGACAGGATTTTCGGCAAATTCACGGCACCTTACGGTTGTTGAATTTCATTATGAACAACAACATAGAGTACACTTTTCAGAAAGTAACTAAACTACTTCGTATATTACTTACTACACCAATGACAACTGCTGAAGCAGAACGTTGTTTTTCAGCTTTAGAAAGAGTAAAGACATGTTTGAGGAACACTATGTATCAAGATCGCCTAAATGCATTGGCAATGCTGTCAGTAGAAAAAGAAATAATAAAAAATATTTCCGACTTCAACAAAAGAGTGTTTGAAAAGTTTGTAATTATGAAAAGTCGCCATATGGATTCTATTTTCAAGAAGTAAAACATATTTTAAAACTAAATGAAATGAATTTTGACAGTGTAGCTCTGAACAGTTTCGCTTCTGGTATTCATAATGTTAAAAAATTTGGACACAGTAAAAATAAATTCATGATAAAATAGCTGAGCTGAAATCTACCTATCCTTGGTTAATTTACTAATTTTTTTAATGGTGTATTTTTACGGGGTCTATAAAATACGATACTGTGAACATTTTATCCGAATTCCAAGAAAAAATAAAACCAAATATTTTTGGTTCCGGTATATATAAATTATACAACTGCAATAAAAATATTATACAAGCATGATGTACTATGAGAACAAAACATCACCAGACTCTGTAACGTACCATACAAACATAATTTCTTCTGAAACATGACTATGATTATGAGATAAGCTGTAAGTAAATCTAACTTTTGAGTGTTTGTGTGCATGCTGTAGAGCAAGGGGTGGACACACTATAGGACACGGCTGAACACATTATCCAATCGCTACATGCTAAATCAAACCGTACAGACCAAAAAGTTTACAGTGAATTATAACATTTTTGATTAAATCTTTATTTACATAAAAAAAGTGTTAATTTTAAACATAGTTTACTATAATTTTATGCCAGAAAATTTGTTCATTATTATTATTTATCCCTTGAACTATTTTTCACACACTTTTTTGTGCATTTCACGACTTTCAGAGTGGTATTCATGAAAGACATAAAAATGGCGTGGTTTGGCTTCAGGAAGTGTGTTTAGGAGTGAGTTTGTGAGTAAATAATTCATTTACTCCAGCATTCACGTTTAATAATGCGGGGCAGTGTTAATATTAATCTTACTTTGGAATTATTTTGTTTAATTGTATTGCAGCCAATGCTGCTACTGTATCCGTTTTGTCCCACGAAAATTGGAAACCACCATTGCTCTTAAAAATATATATACACCAATGTATTACTATTCAGCAATACTAATACTAACTTATTCCCTAAACATGCCAGTGCCATGAATGAACGCGCACATAAAACAAACTGCACAGTTGTGATTGTGTTCACAATAAATTTTAACATGATTAGTAACTCGCAATTAACAAAGAGTAGTTTTCAAGAACATGTACATTTAATAGTTTTGCATACTAGAAGCCATCATAAAATCAACTATAATTTATATGTAACATTTTAAAGAAGACTGTTCCTCGTCAGAATAATTATAAAAGTAACTTAACGGCACTGGCGTGACAATGTAACGCATTCTTAGTGTAATATGATCTTTCTCAAAGCTGAGTTCTTGCGGTTGCCCATTTGCATTGACAGGGATTAGAACTATCTCTCGTATTGTCAAATATATCACAGAAACATCTGGCTACGGTAAATGAAAAAATGACTTTTGTAGCGCTGAATGCGGGAGATGATAAGATTTATGTTTTTACATATTTTTCCATTGTGCTACTTCCCCGCTTGCTTGATCACTCGATATCGTTCGCTTGCTCGTTTAATCGTTCAATTTTAATATTTTTAAATTTTTTTCCTATAGTTTTCATTAAATTAATTTGGCAGGGGTCTGAGCCATGATAAATTTTCATATCCCAGGAAAATGCTAAAAATACGCCTTGATATTAGGGTCTGAGTGCTGTTTTGAATTTTAAAATTATTTTTTTCCCATACTATGATTCTCAGTTACCACGTGTTCCAGAACCGGAATCACCTTTCTACTACAACGGAACACCTATATGTAGCAAAGCTTTTTTTTTTTTTTTTTTTTTTTTTTTTTNTTTTTTAAGTATGGCGAATTTTTATTGGATTATGGCAAAAAGTTATGGGACAAAAATGGTCAACACTAGAACAATTTATTTTCTCTGACAGAGTAGCTTCAGAGACAATTTTGGAACCGCATTTAGGTAGGTTGGCAAGGTGTTCTTTTGTCGCAACCACTTCTGCAATGCTCTTAACGGGTAACTCACTTATCCATAACTATTGGATGTATTAGAAGTTTTCAAGTAGGTTAGTAAACTACTCACCAGTGGCGCCGACTTCAGTTATATATTGGGGGGTCAAGAATTAAAATGCATTTGTTATGAAACATTACTGATCCCCCCAATAAAGCCAGGGGTTGCTTCCCCCCGGGAAAATTTGGATTTCAAGGTGGAAAATGGTGCTATTTAATCAACTGTGATACCTAAACATTTAATATACCACTGGTAGATATTATGACATTTTTTTATGTGAAGTTGGTTTGAGTGATACCGTTATCAACCCCAGAGCACGGACAATTCATAATCGGTATTATGTTAATATCAGGATAAACATTATACGAATGTTATATACTGCGATTCAATACTTATTTCCATGCGTGACAGTGACTTAACCGAAGCACGTTTATTTATATAATTTCTTTTATATGTAGGAATGACGTAGGCCTACATGATGGGAATGAGGATAACAACGATAATAGTTTTGTGGCCATTGTTCTGCATGTATTGATAATTCTCACATATTAACACTACAAAATTAGCACAAAAATAGAACTTACTTCAAATATGACACAAATCCTTTACTGAATGAATGTCCTATTTCTTTGCTTAACCACCAAATGTAGCGCATTAACAGTTTTCATGTGGAAATGCACTGTCTCATTTCTTGCAATGACGTCATCTGTTACCTCGTCCAGATCTAATGCCACATCAGCCTCCTTGTGGATATGCAAAATGCTCACAGAATTTAACCTCAGCTCTCCCATCATTGAACGCAAGTAGGTCTTAAGACTTTTAAGATCAGAGAAATACCTCTCTGGTGTTGCTGTTGACACGGGCATTGTCATCAAAATTGAAAAATCTTGAAGAGTTCTCAGAGTAAACCCTTAAGATCACCTTGCTTGAAGTGATCGATAATATATTCTACCTTATCAACAACTTTCCCTTCATTATGCAGCAAATCATGAAACATCCCTCTGTGAAGCAAAAAGATGATCATCTTTGTAGAATTGCATAATTTCTTCTTTCTTTGCATCAATCCCAAGCAGAAACTGCTCCACTTCCTGCAAAAAAAAATGGTTAAATGCTGTTCCAAAACAGGGAACGAAACTATTTACAATCCTATCTACGATTTCGAAGAATAGACACTTGTACCTTTGCTCTGTTGAGTTATCTTGAGTATTGTCGTATCGTTGGGGAATCTTCTTCCTCCTGGGTAAAGAAGGCGAATGTATTTCTGCTTTTTTTTTCTCTTCTTTCAGACCAGATTTCTTGGAACGTTCCTCTGAAAATTGAATGTTTGCTTTCAGGGTCATAACCAATCTATCAGCCTCTTCTAAGTGAAGCAATTTCTTTTGCATAGTACAACTTGCAGTGTCTACCTGACCAACTTATTTGATAAGAACAGTTATTCTTAAAAATTAGGCAGCTTAAACTCAGTTTCGGTTGAATCGTTACTTGAAATGGCTGTAAAANCTTTGTAGAATTGCATAATTTCTTCTTTCTTTGCATCAATCCCAAGCAGAAACTGCTCCACTTCCTGCAAAAAAAATGGTTAAATGCTGTTCCAAAACAGGGAACGAAACTATTTACAAACCTATCTACGATTTCGAAGAATAGACACTTGTACCTTTGCTCTGTTGAGTTATCTTGAGTATTGTCGTATCGTTGGGGAATCTTCTTCCTCCTGGGTAAAGAAGGCTAATGTATTTCTGCTTTTTTTTCTCTTCTTTCAGACCAGATTTCTTGGAACGTTCCTCTGAAAATTGAATGTTTGCTTTCAGGGTCATAACCAATCTATCAGCCTCTTCTAAGTGAAGCAATTTCTTTTGCATAGTACAACGTGCAGTGTCTACCTGACCAACTTATTTGACAAGAACAGTTATTCTTAAAAATTAGGCAGCTTAAACTCAGTTTCGGTTGAATCGTTACTTGAAATGGCTGTAAAAATTCCCATTAAATCTGTATAATTTGAAAGGACACATGAAAGTGACGTATCTTACTGTCATTGAACACAATGGTAATACTTAAGTTACACTACAGATGGCTAGAAGTTGCCTTGACCAAATATGTGTCCACTTGCAATTATAAAGAAAAATATCTCCTAAACTGTTTAAATTGGAATCAATTATTAGACAAGGAAAAAATAGTTTTCTGCAACATTTGTCGACAAATTATTACATACGAATATTGTTAATATACATGAGAATTTTGTAGGAGCAAAATGGCCCTCTTCCCCTCCTGTGTAAACTTTGGGTGGGAGAAAGTAACAT
>NQII01000098.1:859946-898076 GCA_002778355.1 Clitarchus hookeri | reverse complement strand
AAGTCGGTGCCACTGCTACTCACACAACTCAAGTAATACTACACTAAATGCACCAAACGCTATAAATCTGCTTGAAACATTTCCTGTGTGATGAAATCGACATCAAATTCGATGAGGTTGCATTACTAAAAATTATAAACACTGTTAAATTATTACGCATATAAGGGCCTCATTAAGGTTCTCCAAGTTGAAAAAGCACCAGTACACTTTTTGTCCTGATCAAGCACTCTGATATGGTTTCGTGACGTTAATTCTTTACTTTGATTTGTGACTAATGTAATCTGGTAAAATGTTGAGTTCACTTACTCGAAGAAAGTTATTAAACTCCTATAATATTTCTGTGTACGTTTCAGTTAAAGTTTTTTTCTAACGTACATCCTCCAAACTTCTGCCATTTGCTGAAAACCTCAGTCTCAATAAATTTTCATATCGACGGGATTACATGCTTAATTTTGTAATCTCTTTTGTTTGATTTAACTTAAAATAGTTCGATGAATAACAAAAGAAACAATAAATAAATAGAATGAAAATTAAATGTCGAAATTTGTCAAAGATTAGTCTTTCTGGTCTTCAGTGTTCCACATAGTTTCACTGATTCTTTTAAGAGATGGACATTGCATGATGCACCTCTTTTCAAATATCATTCCTTACTCTCCACGTTTTGCGTATTTGTTTTTCTCAGCTGATGACGTTCAGGGCCGACGCAGCAAGTAAACAGCACGGAGCAGTCTCATTTGCAACCACCGTAATAGCACAACACGACAGTCACGTAACTGATAAAAGAACTGATGTTTCTGATAAGAAACCTGTACTTTGTCCATCCACGTTTGGTTCAGTTGCACCTTCAGATTCTGTCCTCTACAGTTTNTTTCTGATAAGAAACCTGTACTTTGTCCATCCACGTTTGGTTCAGTTGCACCTTCAGATTCTGTCCTCTACAGTTTAACTGTTAGCGTTTGGACCGTTTAAGAGTGCCAGTTATTATAGGGAGTGAAAATTTTGTCTGCTGTTACGTGGTGCATTAAGGAACCGCCATCTTATGTTCAGCACATTCTCTCTCCTCCCCCCTACATGTTTCTTCTAAACACACGAACACTTCCAGCTGAGCATCTCGAGCTGAGACTGACGGACGAAGCTTGTTTAGGCTCACCAGGCGAAAAAAAAAAACTAAAACAAACGTACAGATGTTTTTACGTATAGACTTATCAGTGGTTAGCAGAAAAATTAAATTATCTATAACCATTTATGTATAAACAACTGTTACATTTTGTTGAATAAATGCGTGAATTAAGCAACTGTATGCAGGCCCAGGAAAAGTAGTTACCAATTTTTGACCTCCCTGTTTTTTTTTTAATCTGTCCGCGAATACTGATGCACATTCGAAGCGTCTCTTCAGTTAAGCACCGAAACAAACGGCGAACTTCTTATCCTCCATGCCGCCTTATTTTTTTCCAATGTTGGAATATTTTACGAGAGTGCTATTTTATAAATGTTAACTTGAAAATAATAATGTTAAAAAAGTAGAGGCTGATCACGGNTTTCTGATAAGAAACCTGTACTTTGTCCATCCACGTTTGGTTCAGTTGCACCTTCAGATTCTGTCCTCTACAGTTTGACTGTTAGCGTTTGGACTGTTTAAGAGTGCCAGTTATTATAGGGAGTGAAAATGTTGTCTGCTGTTACGTGGTGCATTAAGGAACCGCTCTCTCCTCCCCCCTACATTTTTCGTCTGAACACACGAACATACCCTCACAGTTAATACCGCCTTCCTTACAGATGAGCACCTCGAGCTGAGACTGACGGACGAAGCTTGTTTCAGCTCACCAAGCAAAAAAAAATAATCAAGACAAACCTACAGATGTTTTTACGTATAGACTTATCAGTGGTTAGCAGAAAAATTAAATTATCTATAACCATTTATGTATAAACAACTGTTACATTTTGTTGAATAAATGCGTGAATTAAGCAACTGTATGTGGCCCAGAAAAAGTAGTTACCAATTTTTGACCTCCCTGTTTTTTTTTAATCTGTCCGCGAATACTGATGCACATTCGAAGCGTCTCTTCAGTTAAGCACCGAAACAAACGGCGAACTTCTTATCCTCCATGCCGCCTTATTTTTTTCCAATGTTGGCATATTTTACGAGAGTGCTATTTTATAAATGTTAACTTGAAAATAATAATGTTAAAAAAGTAGAGGCTGATCACGGNCATATTTTACGAGAGTGCTATTTTATAAATGTTAACTTGAAAATAATAATGTTAAAAAAGTAGAGGCTGATCACGGTATAGTAAGCACTTTTGAAATCAGCCTTTGAAAAAACGTCACTGCCCTTAACTACATGCATAAGAACACACTGGCATGCATGACTTCGAATGCAGTGGCACTCCGACACTCGGGCACTTGCTTGTCGGAATGACCACATTTTGTTTGTTGGACTTGCTTTACACCTTTGGCAGTCGTCACACCAACATGCGTGCTGTCATACATCTGCATTTAAGGTTGGCCAGCGAATTAATAAAAATAGTTTAAAACGTAAACCCGTGCTTGAAACGTCTAAGTTTACGGCCACCGGAAGTCAGTGTTTCTTTGTTTTATACACAGGGCCGCGGTGGTGTAGTGGTCAGACCACTTGCCTCCACCAAGGCGAACCGGATCCGATCCCCTGCGGGGTCGCTCCTGTATTTTCGTATGAAGGAATCGTTCCGGACGATGCCACTGGTCGGCGAGTTTTCGCAATGTGGATACTATAGTCCACTCATGGTTACTTCCAACATTTCTAAAGTTCTGCTTAAGTTCTACTTCCAGGAAATTCTTCGGCCTCATGCAAACTATGCTTAACCAAGCGTAGAAAATTGCACCAAAGGGCATTCGTGCGCACTCACTTTAATAATATTGTATTATAACTATTTCTTCCTCGGCGTTACCCACACACTTGTTTCTCCCTCTTTTTATTTATATAAATTACAAATTAAATATTATAGTGTATACATAAAATATAAATAGAAGTTAAATTTAATTAAAAAAAAGATGCTTTTATATTAACAGAAGTATAAACAACTTGTGATATGTGATATTTACGAAACAACCAAACATAAGGTGATTTATCAAAGGTTTAATTGAAGAAGTGGGAAGAATCCGTGAATATACCATAACTAAATTTTTGAACGTCAATAACCTTAAACCAAAATAAGTAGCTTTAACAAATACAAAGTTGCTTTTTTCTCAGCAATTTACTTTCAGATGTCAAAGAAAAACATATTAAGTGCAAATAACGATTACCGCTTGTTAAAATATTAACCAGTCAACAAAATATCTCAACAGTGAATGTCCTGAATCGGGTGAAAGTCATGAAATCCTAATCTGTTGCGACAATACGGCAGCTCTGCGTTTCATATGCCAATTAGCAATGAAATATTGTACGGGCGATAATAACTATCTCCAAGCCAACATATAAATACAACAGTTGAGGTCCGACTTGACTAATAGTGCACAACACTTCCAGGACAGAAAAAAATATTCAAAAAGGTAAACTAAGACTTTGTAATTTTTTTATAATTTATTTTTGAAGAACGGAGCCCAAGAGAGGCATGATATAAATGTAACAGAGGTGTGTATTTTAATAACGTTTTAAATTAAATGTTAATTATCCAGTTTATACTACACCCTGTAAATTTTACACAAAGAATTTAGAGATTTATGTATAAAAACAAGAAGAAATGTAGATTATTTTAGGCCATTCATACAGTATATTAAGAAATATGAAATTGCTAAACTACGTACTTCGTTAGCGCACTTAGTCGCAAGTTACCAAAGTATGCACTTTACGGGTTGTATACGATTTCTTTAATGCGAATATATTTCCTATGTCTCATTTTCACTTATTCAATTTTTTTTTTTTTTTTTTTGCCATTGTCGACCAACTTCAGGATGATTACTTTCTTAGAGTTCTTGGTTCGATATACTTTTTTCTCTTGACCTGTACAATATGGTTTGGTTCTCGAGAGTAGAGAGATTTGGGCGAATCTCAAGATGACTATGTACTGAAACATTTTCTGTGAAATGTTTGTTCGNTTCTCGAGAGTAGAGAGATTTGGGCGAATCTCAAGATGACTATGTACTGAAACATTTTCTGTGAAATGTTTGTTCGAAAATGCGTATTTAGGCAAATGAAAGTTCTGGAAATACGATTTTGTTTGCCGGAAAAGGTTAAAAAAAACAATTATCTATGTCCCTATATTTTTACTTTTATCAAATTAATTGCATTCATGGAGAAAAAAAATCTTGATAATGATTAAATATCGCATTTTTAAAGCTTGCCTATGCAGATTCCTTAAAGAGTAAGAGAAAAGTACGATTATACGCGCGCAGTTTAATCTGTGGGCTTCCATCGCGTGTGATAAAGTCACACTGTTACACATCAAATGTGCATAGTACAGCGCTTCAACGGAAACACTGCACGCCCTGAGTGTAGGGGCGATGAGGCACTAGTGGTGCGTGTTAGTGTCGCCCGTATTAGCTCCCTCCCTTCTTGACCTTGAACGCGCAGCTACATAGTCCTTATGACACCGGTTCTTGAGAGCCGATGTGGGTGGAGCGAGGCATGGAGCGGCGCCGGAATGCAAGGGCTAGGGAAACGGGAGATCGCCGAGAAAACCCGCCGACCAGTGACATCGTCCTGCACGATTCCCACGTGTCTGACCACTACACCACCGTGACCCCGTTCGGTTCTTGAGATCACTGTCCTAAAAGACGGCTCAACTTCCTAATAATATACCCAATAAACTGTATAAATAAGAGTCTCAAAATACACCCTCCTCTCGTGACAAAATTTCCTTTGCACTTCTTCACACCTTTATTCTGAACAGCAAAATGATCATTCGTCATTAAGTTGTTATATATATATANTATATATATATATATATATCTGTATGTGTGTAGGCTGCGTTTTAGTAGTTTGTTTAAAAGGTATCTCAGATTTGGCTACTAGGAACCAGCATTATCACATCAGAAAGCAACGCTGAAACCTACTACATGTAGTACGGCCTTCTCAGAATGCCATATGATTGTGATTAACTTGGTACAATTTTTTTTCACTAGGTCAATTTAATTCATTATGCAGGCTGTATACGCAGTGATGGCGCTGAGTGCACTGGATTGTATAAGCAGGTAAGTTTGCATTTCGTATCATTCATTTTAATTTTAATAAAAAGAGTTTTTTACGATCTAAAAAATTAAGTTAGAGACAATAAATAAAAAAAACAGTCATTCATGCTACAATAAATTTAACGCACAAGGTACTTGAAGCAGTTCATCAAATATTTAATCTCGTAATGTTTTATTAAATCTATAATATATAGATATACGACACGTGTTTAAAACCACAGTAACCTACCAAAGGAAAGTAAAATGCCGTATCAACCACATGTAAAAAAATGTAATAAAATATACAAATTTATAATCGACTGTCGAAATATGTTTATATAAAGCAACTTGCTAAATCCCACGTGTATTTCGGATGTTTAAAACACTAGTGGAAATGCATTTAAGAACATCCTGTAGTAATAAATGTATCTGCCCCAAAGTTAGTACGCCAGAAGAAAGAGATGGTATGTGGGATTGATCGAAACATCAAGTCCGAGGGACATCCAGAACATTAAATGCAACACACAAAGCAGCCACCTTAATTAGGAGTGCAACAATTAAGGTATGCAACCTATCGTATAAATGCTGAATGTTTCTCTGGAATACGATATCCAATGCTCGCTGTACTTCTTGGCGTAGTTGGGCGATGATCGTTGCCAGGGCTAGGCTGGATGTCAGGCGCCATTCCATCATATCCCATACTTGCTCAATGGGACCGAGATCTGGAGATCTAGCGGGCCAGATCATATGTGCACCGTGTAGAGCGCAATGTATCGCCCTAGCGACATGGGGACGCGCGTTATCGTGTTGGAAGATTGGTTCCTGCAGCGTGTCGAGATATGGTCGGAGGACAGGATTGACTACGTAACGTACGCAAGATACGCCCATCATGCTTCATTGAATGAATACCAGAGGCGATCGGGATATGGACTCCATACCATAATCCCAAGAACGAAGAGTGCGAATACACGATGGATTTTTCCGCTCTCCCGCGCGTCTAGGACCGCGAACATGCCCATCACTTGGTCCAACGCAAAAACGACTCTCATCACTGAGCACTGCTGCTCTCAATTCGCCTCTCCAACACGCTCTCTCGCGACACCACTGGAGATGTTGACGACGATGAGCAGGTGTCAGGGGTGAACGTGTCAGATGAACACAAGAACACAAGAACGTTAACCTACCCCCAACAATCTATTACTTATTGTTCGTGCAGAAACGTGGGTGGCCACAGTTACTCTGATTCCACATGCGGTTGCTGTTCTGCCAGTCAGGGCGGCCCGAACGATTATTCTGCGCAGGTTCTCATCAGTGCAGTGAGGTGACACTGGTGAGGCTGAATGGCTGTGGGAATCATCTGTCACCTGTCTTATACACCGCTGATGGACCACTGAAACATCACGCCCCAAGTGAGTGGCACTTCTGCAGAACGTCCAGCCATCCTCTCCGAGTCCATCGTCTTTCAGGCATTTCAGACACACACTGTGATTCAAACGCAATGGAATCGCACAGACCACTGCACTCGTCGTGTTGTCAGACGACCTGCGATAAGACTCTTGATCGAGTGGTTGCAGAGCGGTGCAGGCGAGTGATGCCCTCCCAATTACGATCAGTGTCTCCTATACACACGAACAGTTTGTGTTGTATAACCCGTTTGGATTGTACGATGTTTACTAGGTGATTTTCAATGCATTTCCAATCAAGCTCTTATTTTGCCTTTTTGACGTACTTATCCCATATTTTTTCATGTCAGTTTTTATGTGGTTGACGTGCTCTTTCTTTTCTTTTCGTTTACCCAGTCAGTTATGTCTGTTATTTTACACACTTATCAAATTTTTACTTTCGTTATTCTGTCTGTTAATGTTGATGCATTATTTCCCGCTGCAGGTACCTTGTCAATCTTGGAAGTTTACTAATGCATTCAGTGCCTCTGTTTGTATTTTAGTAGTTTTAGAGATGAACTCAGTACTGCAATAATTTTCGTGATTACTCTTTCTAAATTTTTAAACTTTGGAATAAGTATTTCTTTTAATTTTCCACCATATGTTAACAATTTCTTGCTCATTTTTCTTCCCATAAGTTTCCTGCTCTTAAGCTTTTTTAATTTTTTCTTGTATTCACTCTTATATTCGTATATGTGAGCTTTTCGTGATGTCTATTTACTCATCATTTGAAATAAGTATGTAAAATATTCAATCTACTGATAGTGATATTTTATTTCCCTGTTTCAATAAATTCTTATTTGTTCCACTTTATTCTTACTGAAATTCAAAGCTATTTTTGAAGTTCAAAAAGTCGTGAGTAGTGTGCTTCTGCCGAAGCGGGGATAATGTATTTTAAATGGGACAAAACTGGCATCTGGAATGTCCGAGTCTGAGTCTTACGCCATCTTGGTAGGTGCACAGAGCAGCCATGTTGGTCGGTGCAATCTACCATCTTGGTAGGCATCACAGCCACCATCCCCACATTGGTAGGCGTTACAGCCATGATGGATTTTCTTTCCCCCGACATCCCAAGAAATTAGTTTAATAAAAATTATTCTAATAAAAAACATTTTAATAAAAAAAAGTTATCTCAATAAAAATTATAAAAAAACTAACACTCACTAACACTCATCCCCTCACCCTCCACACCCATAACCACTCCTAACCCCTTGAACAACAAAGTGACCCATAAACTTAACCCTGACTGATGACCTTGACTCATGATTTCTCAGACCCTGATCTTGACCCCCAACCTTCACCTTAACCCATGATCTTGACCCATGACCTGGATTTTTACCCAAAGCCAAGACCTTCATCCATGATCTTAACCTCGACCTTGACACACGACCTTGACACATGCCATTGCCTTGCACAAATATGTAACCTTGAAATACGACTTTGACGCATGAGATTGACCTTGACCCTCGATCTTGACTACTTTGACTTTAAAATTAAAAATCGTAATAATGTAAAACAATTCTTAAAAATCGAAGAACATATGTTATCCCAGCACTGAACTCCAATCAACACCTTCATACCAACCCCTCCTATCTTCAAATAATTCATTGGCCTCATGTAACAGAATATATCCCACCACCCATACCAATCAATAGTATATGCCCAGTGGCTGCTAAATTACCACTTTAACACATATTTTGCTAGTATTGGACAGTTTACAAAGTGATAGGTATTTCTTTATTGGCATATACCACTAGAGAGCTTCCATGTCATCCATTTCCAAACTTTTTTCAGCGACTCCAAACATAAAGTATTTGCTGATAATACTTTAATAGAGAAAAATTGTAAAAATTATAAAAAAAAGTCTAAAAATCGAGGAACATACAACATTAACCTCACACTCATCCCATCAACCTCAATATCTACCCCCCTTGCAAATATAAATATTACAAAATACTAATCGCAAAAATCTAAAAAAATTTAAGTAAAAAAAAATTTAAAAATCGAGGAACATGTAATGTTTAACTCACGCTTATTCCACTATCCTCATCACAATACCTCTCTACACCCTCCCCATTTCAAACATAAAAAAATGAGGAAAATTGCAAAAAAACCTAAAGAAACTAATACATTTAGGAAAATGTTACATTACTGACTCCGACACCCGCATTGGATGTTGGTAAAGTTGACCTTGACCCAAATAACCTTAAACTAGGAAAATAAAAAACCTCTAAAAAAAATAAAACTAAAAAACCACAGCGTAAAAAATTACATACCTAATATGAAAAACCAAATTCCATGTGTGTGACAATAAAAGTTCGATTCTCGTATTTATGTAAGAGCACAGCCACTTCTAGGTATAACAATCAACAGATGTATGAACCCCCACCTCTATATTTTATTTGCTATATATCCGATCAATCTTACGACCCCTAAAACGAATAATTGACTTTATGTACCACATATACACCCTCCCCCGCCATCAACAACACATCTCTTGTCGCTCTACTTCCCTAGCCATTTACTTACTATAGCTCAGTCACCATAAACAATTATGCATGTAATTATCCATCCAACCTATTACCACCACCCCCTTCCTCTCTGCGCCAATCATTTCACCAGAAATAACTCGCAATAGCTCGTCTCCTCGCCATCCACCCACACCATTAACCAATCACACGATTCTCCATCCCTCAATCCTTTCTCTCAACTAAACCCAAACCGTTTCCTGAAAATACATAACATTCCAAGATTGGGTCTTGCCAAGACCAATTCCTGCAAAAATGGCTAGAACAGTGATCAAGACCAACCCACAATACAACCCAGCTATACCAACAGTCGATGACAACCAATCTCGAAAAAAGTCGACTAATACGAATGACCAGACAAACTAATCAGTTGCGAAACATTCCAAAAAAAAATATTCCCCAGTTCATTCGTTTATTTTATAGAACTTGGCCAATTTTTTAATCGACCCAAGTAAGGAATAATATTTCAGATCCTACCATGGCCCCTCCTCATACACACAGCATAAATGTTATCTAAAACAGACTCTTGCAATCGATTGCACACACCACTGAATTAATAATTTTTTCAGAGAAGCAGAACTGTCTATATAAAAATTAATTGTGTCCATTTATTAAATTTTTTAACTCATTATTTACATTCTATCTTTCTAATTATTTCATACATTCGATCCTTACGTTTCTCAGATGTTTGCAGATCATGGATAGGAGCCAACAGTTTAATTTGATATAACACCGATCTTTCAGTTCCCTAATGAAATAAGATATCTCGTTAATTTACGAGAAATCTCCACCCTGTTGCAAAGCGATCAAATGTCTGAGTCTATCAACAAGTTAATTCGGGTCTTCAGTAAACATGTTGTCAGTATTCTCCGCGTCTTCTGCCTTCTCCATTTCGCTTGTTGCAGCAAATGAACGAGCGTTCTTGACGCCTTCGGCCTTTTTCACACTACTTGTCGAAGGAAACTCGCTGGTGAAATGTGTGGGAACATCAAGAGAATCATCATCCGTCTGATCAGTAACTTCATCAACACTGCCTTCATAGTCATTATCATCAATGCTGTCTTCATTATCGTCTTCACCTCCCGTTTAATCAGCAATATCAAGTTTACTTTTCTTTGAAGGAGTCGTATGGTCATTATCAGTATTTAGAGCCGACGACAGTTTATTTTGAAGTTCGTCGACTTCATGCGAAAGTCTTGCAAGTGCACAATTCACACAAACCGATTCTACTGCACTCATTCCGTCTTTAGCATTAACTGTCTCATCATTATCGCCTGTCGAATCAGTACCCAGCGATGCAGCATGAGGTATTGGTGACATCACTTTCTGGCTTCCAGTAGACGAACCCTTGCAAATCTCGATGTGTTCCTTCAATGTATCGCCTTTCGTAAACTGCATGATACCAATGTTGTAATGCTTCATCGCGCGAAAAGGACTCTTCTTACAGGTGGTTCTCTCATGTCGCCGAGCATGGCAACTTTTGCTGAAGCTCTTTACACAGTAACAACACTGTTTTCCATGTAATTTTTAGTAAAAGTGGGAGAAGGTACATCCATAGAGGTAAGCTCTACACTAGTCTTCGTACAATCATTAGCCTGCATCATATTAAAGAAAAAAAATTTGATGTTCTTACTGCAAAAACAACTTGTGTATCTACTTTGCCTAGCAACTGCTCTATATATAAAATTACTAACATATTTCATCAGCGAGATTTAAGCATTTTTATGTAGCCTTTCAACCAGACATTTTATCGATTTCCTTGATCACATTACCATACAGTTACATCTTCAACAGTTTCTTGCAGACAAGTTCTTTGCTCAGCTTGAACTCATGCTCTGCAAATTGCCCATTCTGCTATTCTAATGACCCCACCTTAAAAATAATCCATAATCCAAATTGGTGAACATTAGTAGAAGGGAAATGCCGAATCCAGCGCGGGAAAAAGTTGCTTAAATCGGAAGGTACCCCCCTGGGGCTCTAAATGACTTTTTGAAATTGATTTCGTCACTAAATGAAAAATGATTTCATCACTAAATGAAAATTGATTTCGTCACTAAATGAAAAATGATTTCGTCACTAAATGAAAATTGATTTCGTCACTAAATGATTTTGATGGAAATGCCGATCCGAGCTGCGCAAAAATAATTAGAAGCGAGAATTTTTTTTCATTTAAAGAAATGAAAATGTGTAATAAACAAAACATAACATGGATCAGTTACTAAATGCATTAAACAGCACCCGCCATTTTATGAAACTTTCCGACCTCACAATAGGGCAGTCCTACCCGATAAACCACGCTGAAATAAATGAAACCAAGTACGGTCCCAAAGTGGTCGTTACTTCAGGAAATTTTAAGGTGACCCTACCAGACAGATATGTATACATTTTCAGTACAAAACTGATAAGTGATGTCAATCGAGGAGGCACAAGTCTTGTGTATAAAGGATTGAAAAAATATGGTGACACACAAAGGCATTCTATTCTGTTTGTAAAAGAGTAAATGCACGTATTCGTATAATTAGACATCAGTTTATTTTCATTTGCATTCATCTCTCTATAAGGTTTTAATGATTGTTAAACCATTAAAACTCAATTACCGCTCTGACTTCGTGCAGAGAGTTCTTTTGGAGTAACATCTCATAGTGTGACAATGCCTTAATAATAAAGTGCTGTGATTATATCATCTTCTCTGTACCTCTTAAGGGTCCTCGGTTGCCCTGTACTCTGAGGTACAAACTTGTGTGGCTAGAAGGTCGGGTTGGTGCTGGTTCGTACCCAGCCTTTTGCATGGCTAACCTAGCGAGCACCGAGTCCTGCCAAAGTGGTTCAGAGCCCACTTCAATCATAAGGGAGTCTTCGTCCTCTTCGTGCTCAGCTGCTCCATGTAAAACCTTAACTTGTAGTTTATATCGATGTGACGAGTGTTAATACTGTGATGAGCCATGTTACACACAGCTTGAGTGTGGCGAGCACGGACTGCGAGTGCGCTGTTTTCTTCAACTCCGACGTGAACAGCAACCGGCGGGTGTTCGCGGCGCCCAGCACTCCCCTCGGCAGCTGCTACGACACCGAGGAGTGCAAGCGCCGGTGCACATACGTGGTAAGTCTTGCCTGGTCTGGCCTGGCTGATCAGCATCTGTCTGCCTACTCTACTTGGCTCACTCGAATGTTTTGGAAGCTTTCTTAAGTTTTTTCTCTTCTTCCTGTTCTTTATCTGTCGGCCCTGCCTCAATCGAGCATCTGCGTTCGTCCATACTGTCTGACATGTTTGGTAGCCTAGGAATACTATAATATGAATCATGCACATGGTTAATGTGTTAGTTCATAAGAGACAGTGTGAATTTTGTTTTGGTGCAAAGTTAACACATATTTGAAAAAAAATTTATCAGATTAACAAGTGTTTAAAAACAGTTTGATATCTTGTGGAATTAATGTTAGCATTTTTAAGAATTAAAAAAACATTGCATATTCTTTTGAAATGTAATTAAATCATAAATTAACTGTACAAAACACAATCGGGAGCCAAACAACATAGAGGAAAATTAGCCTTTTAAAACCATTTAAGTTTTAATTTTCTGTTGCCATATATAAAATTATTGGGAACATTTACTATCTTTACACACACACATCAACATGCTTCTCGTCAGTATGTGATTCCCGACGGGGCCACTCCCGGATTTTCGTGCGTGAGAATCGTGCTGGATGGTGCCACTGGTCTGTGGGTTTTCTCGGGGATTTCCCATTTCCCTGTCCTTATATTTCAGTGCTTCTCCATACTCGCCTCGCTCCACCCTCATCGGCTCTCAAGACCCTAATATTAAGAGCCACCAAAACCTCTTCACTCGTCAGCATATGAGGTTATTCATGCCATCAGATGCAGACCAGTGCAGTCCGTGC
This sequence comes from Clitarchus hookeri, assembly GCA_002778355.1. Classification (NCBI taxonomy): domain Eukaryota; kingdom Metazoa; phylum Arthropoda; class Insecta; order Phasmatodea; family Phasmatidae; genus Clitarchus; species Clitarchus hookeri. Next base: position 885,064 of record NQII01000098.1, on the reverse strand, counting down.
AATCGAGCCTCAAATCACACAGTTAAGAGTAGAAGTTTTGTAACTTACATTGCATGGTCATGTGCAGAGACCAAAAAGACGAAACTATGTGATTATAAGTGGACTCTGAACCACTTTAGCACCAGCTCGGGGTTAGGGATCGCACTCGAACAGTCTCCATCCTGACCTAGCCCTGTGATTGCAATGCCTCAGCTAGCACGGCCACGTGGCCCAACAGGTAGGAAGGGCTTAATTTGTTTTCGACGGCGAGGTCATCAGAGATAGAGCCAGTTGCTCAGACAAGCAGGGACGAGGAAGGAATCGGCCAAGGCCTTGTAATAATGAACCATCCAAGCATTCGCCTGGAGAAGTGATTCCGGGTCAACCATGGGAAAACCGAAACCGATGGCCAGGCTAGGTCTCGAACCCGAATCGTCCTGAATGCGATTCCTGTGGTGTACCAACAAGGATACCTCACTCGGTACCATGGCCTCAGAGATGATAAGAGTTTAGCGAGGCCCAAGGCAATCAGCACGGCACCGCATATTTTCACCTGATTACATTTTTCATATGCTTTACAGTCGACAGTACAGTCACAGCTCGGACAGTCACATGAGCACATTTGCAGGATTCTATGACATCGCCATGAACATAATTACTAGCATTGCATAAGTCTATGAGGTTACAATCTGAATTTATTATAGGCATAATGATTCTACTATTACACCAGTTGCTGCTCTAATGTGACTTAAGGAAAATGAAACCGATTCCACTGACCAGCAATTTGAATAGTTCACTAAAACAAACATAATTATATTAAATTGCCACCGTTATCGTTGATGTAACAGTCACAGCTTATATTTAAAATTTTGCATACACATTAGATAAGGGAAGATTTTTTTAATTGTGCCCCCTTCCACGATCTCATGGTATAAGATTTCATATTACAGTGTGATGGGCGCTGGGATATAATCCAAGTGCCGTTTCCACTTTGTCAGGTATATTTTATGTATAGTTTAGTTTATAGCCTGCTACTCTCACTCCACAATTAGACGTCAAACAAGCAACAAGTTTCTTCCGAAAAGCCGTCAATATGGAATGTAACTGCCTTTAACCTGCAACAAAGTATTTTCGCTGTGTACTCTCTCACATATGCTCACAATCACACCAGTGTATGAAACAATCTTCCAAGTAGGCATTATATACCTAACATAGGCAATATGCCTAACTGAATTACTTAAATATGTACTTTGCGCTATCGATTATATAGCAATTACAGTTTATAACCTTGGCATAGAAAAACACGAAAATTGTTGCACTGTGTTGCTACAGAATTTTTTAGCACATGACACGAACCTTTTATCCTAATGTATTAAAATTTCCTTATAATTTAATAGTTTTGAATGCTATACTTTCTATGTTTCTGTTGAACTGCGATGTCCTTATCGAATATTTAAACAGTTGCAAATATTAAATATTAATTTTTCTTTACCAATTAAGTTAACTTCAGAAGGAGTATCAAATCTGAACAATAACATTCAGTGACTGTTTATAAATAACGAATATATAAAAATTTTATAATAAATTAATTTGGTTAAATTTACATGGGTGTTTATTTTATTAATGCTGTACCAGCACAATTGTCATATATCATTATGTTAAAGAGATATTGTATATAATCATTTTGATTTAATTACATTTTCATCTCCTTTAGAGTGCAAATTCATAATGCAATTCTTAATGTAGCAGAGAATATTGACATAATTAAATAAATGTTGCAGTAGTTTGGAATTGAAATCTTGGCAGGTTTTATTTCTTTTCAAAGAATTTATCACTTTGATATATATATTTGAAAGCCCTGCATCTAAGCTGGAAATGTAACATACCTCAACAGTTCATTTGCTTAAACATTCCAGTACTTGGTCATGAACTAATATAGGCCTTTTGGAAGTTCTGCCTATATGCGTGTTCGCATATTTTGTCAAATTGTATTTATCTACAGTGTCACAAGAATGAAAAAATATGTATCTGTTCAAGCATCACAAATTTTCTAATCTGTCCCAATATACCACAAATTACTATCGTAACTTATTGTTCTATGCAATATACTTGCACTGTATTAAAAATTTCATTGCACGATACTCTGGTAAATATTTTTTGTGTTACACGAAATAGTCTGATTTTTTCTTATTACTAATCCGAGATGATTTTTGATATGTGTAACTTATGGAGAATTCAAAATAATTTTATTTATACGAGACTTATCAATGCTTAAGATTTCCTGATGAGTTACGGATTGTAGGTTAAATGTATGCACAGATTACATCTACATTGTTTAAAAGCACATTATGCCACAATTTCTCATAGTCTTCTCCATAACCATTTCCCAATTATTATATTTGGAGAGCCTCGCTGTAGAAATCAGAATCTTGGTGTTCCAGCTAATCTCGAGCAACTGCGCATCCTTTCTACTTGAATCATCCTGAAGTCGCCTTTCATCAATATGTGCCTTTAGTGGTCCAAACAATCAGAAATATTATGGGGCCAAATCCGGGTCGTAAGAAGATACTCCACAATGTTTCAGCGAAAGGGGTTCAAAGGTTCCTCTGTTTCCATGCAGGGTTTTCCATTCGTGGAGAAGTATAGCACCTATGAGTAGACGACTTGGCCGCTTCCTACAAATTGTCACTCTTAATAGTCATAATGTTGCACAGTACCTGTCATCTGTGATTGTTTCTCAATGCTGCAGAAACTCAAAGCGATGCAGACCTTGTGCACCCCAGAACGCAATGGCCAAGACCTTTTCAGCCAAGGGTACTGCTTCGACCTTCTCTTTTCTGTGATGATGTCACATCGTCCATTCTATCGGAGACTATTTGGTTTCAGGCATGTAGTGAGACACCTATGTTTCATCACTGGTTACGATTGTTTCCAGGTAGGAAGAGTGAATGTGAATGTGAAGAGATTTGGGCAGCTCTTAACATCAAGGTCTTGAGAGCCGATGAGGGTGAAGTAGGGTGAGTATGGACCAGCACTGGAATGAAAGGGCAGGGGAAACGGGAGATCCCCGAGAAAACCCGTCGGCCAGTGGCATCATCCAGAGTGAACCGTCCGGGGATTGAACCCGGTTTGCCTTAGTGGGAGACGAGCAGTCTAACTGCTAAACCACCATAGCCCTTTCCAGGTAGGAGTTTCCTTCTTCAGTAAAGTGCTGCAGATATATTAGCAAAGTGTAAAAATTAACTCCTAAACATGTTGTCACCCAACAAGCATACTCTTTGCTATAGTGGAATTCATCACGAGGTGGTGAACAATGTCTTATCAAAGGCCTACATCACCCGTGATGTCTCGTATTATCCATCGTCGATCTTCCTGAATCATTTTGTCAAACCTTGCTGTATTGACATTAGTGGTTGTGGTGACTAGTCTACTGCAGCTTCTCCAACATATGTTCTTCCTCCGATGAACTTTCTCCACTGTTCTATCATGTGTTACAAATTTACAGCTCGCTTACTTTGAAGCTCTGCCACTTACCTGTGAATTGCTATGGGAGACAAATATTTACCCAATGAAAACCGAATCACAGAGCGAATTTCCATACGGGACCATATTGAAAGTTGTATCACCATAACGTCGAGGACATGTTTGGTATTTTCAGAACACCCTGCGTCATGAGCAGTATGTACACACGTAATAAACATAAATTTTTCTTGCATGAAAGGAACTTATACCGCAGAAACCTTACTTATTGATCAGCCACTGGAACAGTTGTTATTGGTCCACCCTCGATATGTTTATTTTTTTCTGCGAGAGTTTGAGTGTATCATCCATTATTTGTCAGCATGTTTCACTGTAATTCAGCATAGTTTATACTTATTCATATAATTTCCCAATCAAATGGAAATCAATGCCATTGTTGCAAATGCAGTGCAATTTCATTCACTGCAGCTACTTCAGTGCAGGCTGTGATAATAACTATTCAAATTGAATTTATTTTAATATGCCCTTGCCATTTGTTTTAACTGGTTTGATGGTAACTGAGTGTAATGTTCCTGTTGGCAGCTTAAGGCTTTGCATGTGGATGGCGACCCCCAGCACATCACACAGGATGGCTTGACAGCGGCGGAGTATTCGTGCAAGTCGTACGGCAAAGACATTTACAATGGGCAGGTAACATGTCTCCCTGATGATGTTTGAGTGGGTATTATATGTTGTCTTATAGTCCTACAGTGTACTACGTTTAATTGTCTTCACAGTCCTTAAGGTACTCGAGCAACAGTTGCCTGTTTGCTAATGATAATATGATGTTACTCACGCCCTACTCAGACCATCGCACGACAGTGCAGTGTCCTGATCGATCCAGATCTTTCACAACCGATCACCATAGAGGAAAATGCTACAGTTACAGCAATTACTTGCAAAAGTGAAAGTGAAAATTACGAACCATGTAATGGCTTATCGCCATATTGTGTACCTGTTGCTGTTAATTCTGTTCAGAATTTCCTAAGTGTGATTACAATGACTTGTGGAAATAAGTAGGTCGTTGACAGCTGGGTCGTTAGAGGTAGAGAAAGTTGCTCAGAGAAGCAAGAACGCGGAAGGAATCGGCCATGGCACTGTTGTAAGGAACCATCCTAGCGTTCGCCTAGAGTGATTTCGGGAAACCATGATGGCCGGACCTGGATTTTAACCCAGGTCCTCTCAAATGCAAGTCCGAAATTCCATCTCGCTCGGTGACTACTGCTAGTGCATAACATATTTGTGAAAAAGTAATTTTAGTATCCGAAATCATGGTAAAACTGATATACTCGTGCCCCAGGCTGTACTGTAATAAGTTTACCTCATAAAAATATTGACAACTAATTTTGCAAAGATGAAGAGAGAAGTATTTCATTTGAAATGTTTGAATGTGTGCATTCCTGTGTTAATTTTACATTTGTCATTCCATTCATTGTCGCAATACAACAGTTTATATGTTTTTTTTTTCAGAGACATAACGAGAAAACAGATACATCCCCACAAAGTTAAATGCCCAAATCTGCAATACATAATGTCTGATTGTACTATTTATTCATGAAATTACTTATTGTACAATAAAAGATTTCCTTCATTGTTTTGGCATGAAGTGACCACAGTCTTTTGTGCTCGCTGTCCGCCCTGCAGTATGTTAAATGTATGTGTGTAGGAGGCAGGTGTGCATGTTGTACCTCGGGATACTTCCAATTTTGTTCTGAGCCATTCACCTAGTCAATATTATCCATTAAATTCAGAACATTTGCACTACTTTTAGAACTTCAGAGTGTCCTGCCTCACTCCGGCAACTTTTTGCGCCCCGCAACTCAATCGGAACCATAATAATTTCCATGTGTGTACTTTGCACTTTATTCTGTATAGGCCGATGGCAAGCTTGATATACCATTCTGTTTATTGTGCACCACAGTTGTGTAAAAAATTTAGTAATTTTTTTCAATACAGTGTTCGTAAACAGATGTGCCTGTTTTATTCTACATAACCACATCAGGGTGAATGTTTGGACCTGGCCCACTCCAGGTTCACTTTCATAAACAGTACTGAATAACGTCACCACCTCCTGGCGAACTTTGGAACTCGCCCACTACAAAAGGGCGTTAGTTTTTAGGGCGGTTTTAAGTGTTTTATAGCTGTTCAGAATTCCTATGTGATGCAACTTAGGCAGGACTTACAATAGCCCGTCGCATCCGTCCATCATCCTCCCATCCGTCATACATTCGTCCATCTTCCTACCGAGTGATTCCCATACAAACTTCGCACGTCCGTAATAAGTTCATTGCTGCAAACTAATACAAACAAAACTTCTTAGAAGTAGTGAAAATTCATTATAAATGAAAATTATTGGCGGTTTTGTATATTTTTAAATACACAAAATGCAAGTACATGCAAATAACGGAAATTGGCGGAAGTTAAAAAAAAATTTTCATGACATAAGATTAATTTTATTTCATTAACTCGTATTCTCGACATGATTATCGACATTTCTTCAGGTAAAATGTAAGATCATTGCATTTTACGCCTACATAAACAAACATATGAAAACAAAACACTGCACACACTACACAGCCTTCTAGTGAACTTGGAATGAATGGTTACGAAAAAGAAAAGGTTAGAAGGCTGTAATACCATCCGTCCGTCCGTCAAAAGTTAAAGCTTGTCAAGGTTTTAACGGACAGACCGATATAATTAATGGACACTTCTGATTGGCTGTTGGTTACGTGATTGACGGACGCACGGATGCGACAGGTTGTTAATCCTGCCTTATTAACACAAGCTAACCCTGCAGAGATGTTTGAGAATCCTTAATATTTCAGCAACCGTCCACAAAAGCTGTGAACATTGGGCACTTGTAAGCCACTGCGATCAACCACATCCTAAGAAAACACACGAGTGCCCACAGTAGGCTGCTGTAAAGACCATTTGCCACCCATTTCGTTCCTTTTCTGTATTATGTATACCATTCCTAATCTACATCACTACTGTCTAACTACTATGCTTGTGCTACCTAAACATTTTTAAGGCCATCTGTTTTTTCCTGAGTCCTCGCGCCCCAAATCACGTCAATCTTAATTTATTTTTATGCACCGAGGGTACCTAACTAGAGCTTTAAGCTAGGAGAGAAGGATTTCGGGTTGTTAATATTATAATCTGCACCAGAATCTGCCTGAAATGGGGATGGAAAAACGATTGCGAGAAACCACTCCCAGTGCATTTAGCTGAGATAAAATCAATCACCTTCATAATGCAAGTGGGACATTACAAAATGATATGCATAACCAGTTATGCTTGATGTAGATTATCATGTTCCCTTCTTTGAATCCATTTTCATCTTCAGCTTTCTAAAATTTCGCTTACTTACACAATAATTTTTTTTTTTCATTATATACTGGTGTAAAGTGAAAAATGAACACCACTAAAGCGGTGAGGTACAAACACCATATACGCATGGGGTACTGATAGAAGGCAGTACATGCAATGATTAACAGCGCTGTGCTGTGGACAGAGTAGGAACTGTGTACTAGGCAAAACATCACTGAGCCCAATACAACTGTAGTTGACTCGGTGAAAGAGTAGTCTGTTGTTTCAAGCATCGGCCTGTGTGTAGTAAGCGGCAACAACCAGAGTGTATATGGCAGTGACATACAGGACCATCTCCTGGCACCATTGCCTGGGGAGCAATATCCTACAATGACCGCATGCCTCTGGTGTTTGTTGAGGGAACACTGGACCATGAACGCTACATCCAGAACATCATCCAGCCCATTTTGTTGCAGTTCCTACAACGCCAAGGATATGTCCTCTTCCAGCAGGACAATGCCCATGCATACATGTCTCGTGTTACTCAACATGCTCTCAACTCCTCTGGCGAGAACGATTACCTAACCTGTCCCCCATTGAACATGTGTGGGACATGGTGAGATTATATTTGGTGCGGTCAGCAATACCGGCAACAAACCTCCCCCAATTGCAAAAACAGGTGGAATTAGCATGGAACATTATTCCCCAATATGACATCCGGCATCTTTATGATCGTCTCTACACACGACTGCAGGACTGCATCGTCGCTAAAGGGGGCTAAACCAGATACTGACATTGTTGTTCAAGACACTCTGCAGCCTCTGTCCATAGGTGTACGACTCTGTGGTCATTATCTTATACAGTGTACAATCTGTATAATTATTCAATAAAACTTTCATTCATGTGGGACCATTGCGTCCGGGTGTTCATTTTACATTTTCCACCAGTATATTAGTGGTGGTACACTCAATTTTGTGAAATAACTGCGACTTAATTTTTCTGTTACCAGACAGTCATTGCAGATTACTATTAATGAAGTGATACACTAAAACGGCTAATAGGTAGCACCAATGACGAATTAAGACCCTTCCACGAAAGTTTTAACACCGATTAGATATCAGGCTGGTTCAGAGCCCTCTATAAATAAAGTATAATCACAATAGGCCTTGCTGTGTGCAAATTTACGACGTTAAACACTCCCCAACCAAGGTTCTTCCTGCCACTGCCGGTCTGGAACTGAACAATTACAAATGGTTTTCGTTTTCGTATTTTTCTTTGACAAATTTTCAACATTCCAGTACTGTGGTAAAAAAAAAAGAATGTTTCTTGTTATCAGACAGCTTTATAAAAATGTCAGCAGATTACTCATTGAATGCATTTTTTTAGGCCTAAGATATGTGAGTCATGCGTGTTGCAGCCTGGCGTATACTACAAGGTGTGTGGTGAAGAGTGGCAGCACATCCAGGACTCCAGGTTCAAATTGTGCTGTAAGGATGGTTCTTCAGTTCAATGCTAGAAACTGATAACTACTACATATTTCATGTAATGTCTACATACACATTATTCTGTTTTCAATGACAAAATGTTATCTCTGTTCGTGTTATACAACAATGTTATTGGCAAATTAAAGAAACTTTTGAAAAAATTTACATTAAATGTTTGAATTCTGTAACAGGTATTTGATATTGAAAAATTAAGTGACCTTTGACTATTAAATATTCTGTTATTCATCTCATTTGAGGTTTTGTAATAAGATGCAGGGAACAATGCAACATTCGTTTCGGCTTGAACTTTCGAAGACGGCATGTATTTTTATGGTTACTGACAGCTATGTAACATTATATTAGTAGAAATTGATTGCATGTTTCCATCATCTCCAAATTAAAAACTTTCATAGCATTTAAACTTTAGGTACACTCCAGAATATCCTCATGTATAAAAATTAAGAATGATGTTAGTAGAAAAATTAAGGACGATGTAAGTGCATTTACACCGACATGAGTAGAATGCGAAGATCACATCGTGCGCTCCTCGTGACATCGTCAGTTCCACCGCCACTCTGTTCTCGGTCTCGGAACTCGGTTGCTATACCCTCCTCCGTCTATACCATCTCCTTGTGACTCCTCTCCCTCCGCCATTGTTGCCAACTTAGCGGACTTTCCACTAAATTTGGAGGAATTTAAAAACATTTAACGGTGAAATATTTATTTTAGTTTCAGAAATTGGATTTTTACATGTCAAAGTAATAAGGAAATGTACATGGCATATTCACTAAAAGAGATTGTCAAGACCTGCCCATGAACATTAAGTAGGCGTTACGTAAGCTCGTTGAATGCAATGCACGTAAAGTCCTTATCAGATTGGACTTCACATTGTATGGTGTGAGAGGCCTTATCAGATCGGACTTTGGTATATACGGTGGGAGAGGCCTTATCTGCTTGACCTTTGGAATTCCCCGGCGGACAGGCGTTATCGGCGGGGTCGTTAGCCCGGCAGTGGCCTGTAAATCTAGGGCCACTGCTTACCGGGCTTGTACAAGAAGTCGCATAGCAATGACTGTGGATCCAAACCTGTTCTTCTGAAAATATAACAAAGGCACTGAGAAATTTCTGATGGCTGTCTTGTTGACATCACATTGACAATTAGTACGCAACGACAACTGTTTTAAATTTGTCACTGAAATACAGTAAAAACATAGAAAATTCAGTATTATTGTGGTAAAATTACTTTATGGGTTTAAATGTAACCATTATTAATGGGCTTCTCTTTTAAATCATAATTTCTAATCCATTTTGTCTGAATTTTTACCCATTTTTAAATATTTGGCGGGAATTTAGCGGATTTTATGTGAACATGCGGCGGGTTTTCAAAAATGGAATTGGCACACTGCCCTCTGCGCGTGCGTATAGTTAGCTGTCGCTACTGATGGCAGTTTATATAGGTTATGGTAACAGCCTTTGGAGGAATTATTCCGTTTTGTCACTCATCGGGCGAGAATCGACTTAATTCTCCAGCTTAGCTATGTTCAAAGTTCACTTCATGGTGAATTTGTATGTTTTTTTTTAGGATTTTAGTGTATTTGTGTGGACTAGAGTGCTTGGTTTAGGGCGATCATCTATCCGTAGAATTCAAGATTCCGTTTCGGTACCCCTTCCAAACGGCACCCCTTCAAAATTTAATTTAACTTGCTCGGTGCAGTGGTGGTTCCCTATGCACAAGTATTTGTGTTGTAAATTATGTACATGTGGTCAATTCAGCTATTGTTTTTAATGCCTAGCCTGTGGCAGCTTTGTATTGCGTGTCCGTGAGGGTTGAATGGAACCGCACTGACTTCCGCTTATCCAGTTTTAGCTGCTTGTATTTTCGACCAACCTTGTTGCTCACTTTGGTGCTCACATAATGTATTTTGTATTTTAGTCACAATTATTTTTAATGTGTTAGTCTGGTTTTAAACGTATGCGAGCGGCTTTGGCTAGGCTCCTTCTCAGAGCGCCCCTTTTCCTTGTCAAACTTTTATTGTAATATTTAATCACGCTTTTATCTTTCCAGTGTGACTGTAACTTTGAAAAGGCTCCTTCAGAAAGCATACAGTGCACTTGAAATATTGTGTACGAATCATTTAAGTAATCAATTGTACTGCATATCTAAAGTACTTCGAGCCATGTTTTACATTTTTTGGGAATACCCACGTCAGTTTTGTAATTGTGTAATCAACTTTGAAGAGATTATATAATTATTGTTAACTTTTTAGAACCCAATAAAGTTGAATTGTACAGTGAAATGTTATTGTCTGTACTTAAATAGCTCGTGATTGTCAAAAGAAAAAAATTAGTTGAACTGCAAAATCGAAGACTCTCCATAAATATTTTTCCCCATCCTACCTTCGACATCCATCTGACAATAAAATATCACATGAAATACGACACAACCCTTGCTATACCACTGACATGTGGCTAAGGGAGTGACACGAACCACACCTCTCGCCCTCGGGACAGTTTGTTGCGCCACGCATCACCATCAGCAGGCTTATGCTGTACTGCCAAGGCTAGTTTGCTTCAGTGAAGCAAACACTGAAGCAAATGTGCGCGATCCTTGGAGGCCCAGGATTTCCACTGCTTGTAACTTTGTAATAGATCTAGTACTTTTACAAATATCCTAGTACCATTTTTGTAATCTAGTACCTTTTTACATTCAATAGTTTAGCAATATAATTTGAAATTGAATTCCAATGGCACACTGAAGAGAATGAACATGCTTTGGTAGATCGGTAGTTAGAGTTGGTAAGCTTTTTTGTTGTTGAAGTTGGTAATATTGGAAGAGTAGTCTCTATGTCTCTTTGTTGTCATAGTTGGCCGTATTTATAGGGGAGTTCCCAGTACATCTGTATTGAACATAGCGGAGCGCTGTTGAAGTTCACTTCCACTTTCACTTCACTGTTCATATGTGTTGTGTGTATCGTTTCACGGCAGGAGACTGAGTGTGTTTACTCGTTCACTAAGTTCGTGTGTTTAACCACATTTTGAATGTTCGGCGGTTATCTTAGACATCTTCCTCTGCTTAGATTCTCCCTGTAATACTTGCAAATAGTCCATGACATGCAGTGTGATTTTTTTAAACATGGACGAGTGTAAACAAAAACATTTCAGTTCCTGTTCAGTGGTAATAGGTATCAGGGCAAGAGTGAAGACAGCAAATTGTCTCCTCCAGAACAACCTACTACTTCAAACAAAGAAGATTTTATGCCTCGGGTCCAGGGCCATGACAAACATGACACCAACAGGTCAGTGAGTGTAGTAAGTGACGATTCTGACGGTAATGACAATTATACTACAGAACTTAGTGTACCTAGTACCTCTAAAAAGCTAACAACTAGTACTAAATGTTATAAACAAAAGTTCAAACGGGAATGGTGTGAGGACCCAATGCTTTGTCGTGGATTCTCCCAAGTAAAATTCAAGGTTACACAGCACATTGCTGTTTCTGCAAAATTGATCTTAATGGAAGCAAAACCTTTATGCTTAGGTATGCAAATAAATCCAAACACATTGAAAGTGTAAAAAGTAAAAATAAAACTTTAGATATTGGTCTTACGTTGCCTGAATCTAAGGTGTCTGTAGATACTAAAGTAACCGAAGCCGAATTAAGATTGTGTGCTTACATAGCTGAGCACAATTTGTCCATTGGCATAATGGACTCCCTTCCCGACTTGGTGAAGAAGGTTGCTTGTGACAGTGAAGTAGTTAAAAATATTAAATGTGGTCATACAAAATCTTTATATTTGATCAAGAATGTGTCAGTTGTTGATTCTCTTAATGCTATATCAGAAACACTCAAGAAAAGTTATTTTTCTTTAATAGTTGATGAGTCTACTGACATATCCACAACTCAATTATTAATTGATGTAGTTCAGTATTTTGATGAAAACACTAAAATGGTTGAAGATTATTTTTTAAACATTATAGACATCACAGATGCGACTAGCTTTCTTGTCTTGTTTCAGGGTATCATACACTTGCTTGAAATTTTGAAAGTACCCCTAGTAATTTATTTTCTGCTGATAATGCCAGTGTCAGGATTGGAGAGCACAGGGGAATTCAGTGCTACTTAAAGAGATGAACAAGCATTTTTATGTGGTTAGATGCATATGCCACGGCTTCAATTTGAGTGCATCTGAAGAACGTAAAAAGCTTCTGAATAACATCGACGAATTGAGTTCTGATATAAACAATTTCATTCAAAAGAAACCACAGTGGCTAGCATAATTTTGTCAAATTCAAGAACTTTTGAATTTAAAGCCTCACAATCTACTAAAGATGAGCAAAACACATTGGTTGTCGATGAACGATGTATTTCAAAGACTATTTGAACAGTGGATTGCATTACTGCAGTTGAAGACAAAATAATTAAGGCAGATTTAATTTTGAAGGCTCTTCAAAAGCCTATAATTAAGGTATATATTTTTATTTGTAGCCTTTATTTTGCTGATAATAGCCAAACTTAGTCTATAATACCAAGGAACTTCTTACAGGCTTCATACCTTGCTTGCTTTCATAACGATACAAAGAAAATGATACTTAAATGCTATATGAATACAACTTTTATTAACAATACATCCATCAAAGATATCAATCCTAGTGATAACCATCATTTTGGGTGGGGGATTTAGATAATATGTATTTTAGAGCAAGAGTTCAGGCTTTGATAATGAATTTAGTTAAAAACAGTGGCGTTGGAGAAAAATAAATTAAATGGTTTAAGCTGAAGTGCTTATATTCCTTTTAAAGATCCAGTTTTGAATAATATACCCTCTTCTGAATCTGAAAACTGTAAATATGAAAAAATTTTCAAGTATTTCCCAAATGTCATTCCAGAAAACCTATTTGAAGAAATAGATAATGAATGGAGGCCAGATCAGTATGTTGATTTGCTTAAAGGATACCAAGATATGCTAAACAATTTTAAGAATGCTGTTTTTAAAATGAAAAATGCATTTGGTGCAAAAATGTTTCCGTGTCTAAAGAAGTTTGTGAAGGCCATGCTGTGCCTTCCTCACTCTTCAACTGCCACAGAATGAATTTTTTCTGCTGTAATTGTAAATACGAATAAATCGAGAAACAGACTTCTGAAACTAAAGATGCAGTTCGCCCCAAGCTCCGGTGCTGAGAGGACAGCCTCTCAAAGGCCTAGCCTCTGCTCTCTTCAAAAGTACAGGTCAGCCATCGGAGCTAAGGTGGCAGGCGAGTCGGTAGCGACTCGGCAACGATAAACAGCATATGATCAGGGCTTTTATCAAGTCATGACGAAGTGCGGCCCCAAATCCGATTCAGGCACGGACAAGAACACAATGCTAACATCCCCACAGGAACACACACACACACGCATGCACAAACACTTACCAATAATACTTAAACAAGCACACCAGAGAACAGGCGACTGGAGGACCTTACCAGTCCCCACACGAGTGCCGGTGGGGCCAACCAGTCCCAGTTGGACAAGGGCGAGCTCACCAATGAGTTTGTGAACGTCACCAGCGGTTCGACCAATGGTGGTGGGAGCAGACGATCCAATGTCTCGTCCAAAATATCAAAAACAAATTCTGACAGCGCGATTCACTCCTCCTTTGAGTGGCCCTGGCAGGGTCGGGGGGNTGACAGCGGAAGGGAAAGAACTGAGCATTAAGATCAGGTTCTAAATCCTGGTAGAGAAGGTCGCATAGGAAAGGGAAGAAAATTGCGCCTCCTCACAAACACCACCACCACAAACATAAAAATACAAAAAGGTGGCCCAGCTGCTCTGTCATAATGGAATAAGTTTCGAAAAAACACTCACTCGGAAGCGAGAATAGAAATTTACTTTTTACACTCGGCCAGACTATGAGAAGGCCTGGCGCCTGCTTGCAGATACCACTCAGTACACACATGTCCACTCTGATGAGAAGCCTCAAAGGTTTGTCATCAAAAACCTGCCCGAAAGGGGGGGTTGACGAGTACACTCTCCGCGATGATATCATCGGGCGTGGGTTTAACATACTGGACCTCCGCAATTTCAAACGTAAATACCGCCACCACACACCTGAGAATCCCGACTATGTGCCGAGAGGTACATGGTCTGTCACAATACAGAACACAAAACAAGACTTTCTCAGGATTAAGAGGCTCTATTGGACCACCGTTCGCATAGAGCCTTAAAAGCCGCGACCGGAAGATGTGCCCAACTGCCGCTACTGCAATCAGTGGGGGAACACATACAAACGATGTAACATGTGCCCAGTGTACATAGACTGTGTGGGCCTGCATTAGCACACAGAGTGTATCATGGACAGAGATGTTCAGCCCCTGTGGTGCGCTAACTGCAAGTAGGAGGGACATCATGCTACGGACAAAGCTTGTAGAGTATACAGGAACATAGTAAAAGCTCGCAAAGAGAACACAATCAGAAATACACGTCTACAGTATCGCCATACTCACCAAACCACACAAATACTGCCCGAACCCTGGGCAGCGAGGATGGACGACCACAGGCCAGCACAGCAGCCAATCAGACATCCGCCTTTCTTGTAGACCCCGAAACAGCCACCCCAACTGGATGGAGGTCTAGGTGCCACATTACATGACATTCGGGAACTCACATAATTCCTTCGCGACATACACTTCGCAGAATTAATAACACACATGCGACCATATTTCGGCCCCATCAGGACAGCACAAACACTTGCTGACAAGCAATTACTGTTGCTACAGGCACCAGCTACTCTCCCGCAGTAATGGCTAACCCTAAAGCAGAATACATGCTAAACCTTTTAGATTGGAATGCCTGCGGGATCAAATCGCAGATATACGAACTACAACTAATAATATACGGAATTGATATAGCTTTTATAACATATGTTTGTTCACTCCTTAGGCATAACATTTCATACTTTAATTACATTTAGGCCTACCGTTTTATTGCTCTACGAAGCGACCAATGTGCAACATTATTTCTGTGTTTAAAATATCCAACCTGTTACACATGATAAATGCATTACAGTGGAGTATCAGTTAATCGTCACCCTTTTAACCGTCAGTTTCTGTTAACTGTAAGTAAACTGACACAACAAGTAAAATAATAAAATTTGATACAATAAACAAACTTAATAAACTAAAAATGAAATAACATTTTTCTCGCTTCATATTAGATCAAATTAAGCACATTATTGAGTTGAACAATGTGTATACTGTACTGTAATACATATACCCATTAAAAATACATTCTGTGTGGTGCGGAATGCTAATGGCTCGCGTTTGTTGTTTATGTACAACCTACATACAGGGGATGGACAAAATAATATGAACACCATGCAATATAGTACATTTTGTTGCATGTTGGCAAAACTGCTTCCGAGGAAATAATGTGACGCGTATATATTGCACAGTTTACGTGCCAAGTCTTGTAGGTTATATTTCAGTGTATTATATGCTTTGTTCTGCTACTGTTAAAGCAAGCGATCGGTGAAATGTGTGATCTCTCAGACTTCGAAAGAGGATAAATCGTTGGTGCTGGGTTAGCGGGAGCGTCTGTGACGAAAACAACTGAATCATTTAACTTTTCACGAGCGACAGTATCCACGGTAATGACAGTATACACAAAACATGGTAAAACATCATCGGCGAAGAGGAATAGTGGGCGAAACCCAATGTTAACTGACAGAGACCGGTGAACATTAAAACGAATTGTGGCCAGACAACATAAATCTACCGCGGCAAAAGTGACAGCAGAACTCAACATTCACTTGAGTAATACTGTTTCGACAAAAACATTATGGCGGGAGCTCCACAAAGCTAACATTCATGGAAGGGCTGCAATTGCGAAATCCTTTATAATGGAAGCCAACGCTAAGCTACGAAAGAAGTGGTGCCACGATCATAAAACCTGGACACTTGATGATTGGAAGAATGTGGTATGGTCCGATGAATCATCGTTTACATTGTTTCCTACAAACGGCGAGGTTTATGCATGGAGAACCCCAAAAGAAGCATATGATCCGGACTCCCTGCTTCCTACAGTCAAGCACGGGGGAGGTTCCGTTATGATTTGGGCGGCTATATCGTGGTATTCAGCTGGTCCTCTCATTCACATCACTGGCCGGATTACTGCGAATGAATATCTCGACATCCTCAATGATGAAGTTCTTACTATGACTAGCATATTGCTGCCAAACACTGCCATATTCCAAGATGATAATGCGCCCATACACACAGCCAAAAAGGTTCAGTCTTGGTTTAAGGAGCATCAGAATATCATCAAACATCTTCGCCAGACCTCAAAATAATTTAACCGTTGTGGGGAGTTTTAGAGCAGAGAGTGAGGAGCAGATTTCCATCTCCAACATCATTGAAGCAATTGGTGGATGTTTTGGTACAAGAATGGGGCAACATTCCGTTGGAAACTATTCAGACACTCTACGAATCTATTCCGCGAAGAATTGCAACTGTTCTAAAAGCAAATGGTGGCCCAGCACCTTATTAATAAATAAATATTGTGTATATGTCAGGTGTTCATATTATTTTGTCCATCCCCTGTATGTACTTCGTAGAATCGTTCTGTCTTCCTCACCAACCATCCGCCCTCCCATTCCTACAGTATCGGGCGGACGACAGTAAATGATATTAAGAAAGATGCAGATAAAATCGAAAATCATGTTTCAAAAATGCAAACGAAAGACGGTGATGTCAAACTAAGAAAAACGATGAAACCAGCAAAACTGGACCAACTGGATACAGTAATGTATCAGTGGTTCATTCAAGCCCGCAGTCAAGGGATACCAGTTTCTAGGCCCATAATAATGGCTAAAGCTATCGAGATGAACAAGAAGCTTGATGGGGATTCTTCATTTAAGGCTAGTATAGGTTGGCTGGATAAATTTAAGGGTCGACATGGCATAAGGCATGTCGGGTGAAAAACTAAGCGCTGATATTACAGTCATTGTAGAATATCGGAAAAAACTAATGAAAGAAATGAAATATAGAAATTTGGTCAGAGAGCAGGTTTACAACTATGACGAAACTGGCCTAAATTGGAAAGCACTTCCAGTAAAAACCTTAGCCTCCTTATCGGAAAAATCTGCACCTGGTTTTAAAATGCAAAAAGGCCGCATAACTGTTATGGTGTGTGCGAATGCAAATGGTAGACATAGGTTACCTTTACTAATCATTGGGAAACCTAAATCAAAAATATGAATTTAAACGTCTTACATGCCAAATATTATGCACAAAAAAGTGTCTGGATGACCCAGGATGTATTTAATGAGTGGTTCCACAGTGCGTTTGTGCCAAATGTAAAATCACATTTAAAATCGATCGGATTGCCTGAAGAAGCCATGATATTATTGGACAATGCACCAACTCATCCTTCTCATGACTTACAAAGTCATTATGGAAAAATTACGTGCCACTTTTTGCCTGCTAATACTACCCCACTAATTTAGCCCATTGATCAGGGTATTATTGAAAGCATAAAGCGACGTTATCGAAAATGCTTTATTCAAAAAGTTGTTAGCATTGGGGATGAATTAATAAGTGTAAAGCAGTTTTAGAGGTCATAGCCGATTAAAGACGCAATTTTTAATTTCGCTGAAGCCTGGCAATACATGCCAGAGAAACATTAAAAAAAAGGGCTGTAGCAAACTGTGGCCTGAGACTGTAAACGAGAATGAGGCCATAAACGAATCTGGAAATTATGAGGAAATTTTACTTCTGTGTCAAGGTATCCCAGGTGGAGAAAACACATCAATAAGTAAAGTAATTGAATGGCTGGGAATTGACCGATTTGACGTAGGCTTTGAAATATTGAATGATAAGGAACTTGTATTAAGTGTAACACAGGCGGTAGAATGTCTAAGTGAAGAAGAAGAGGATAATACACTCAAGGATTGCCCCCAAATAATTAACCTTAGTGATGCTGAAAACATGTTTTCCAAGTGCATTGAATGGTACGAGCAACAAGAGGCAGACGCTACACAGATATTACTCCTACGTAATATACGCAACACGGCAGCAACAAAAGCCCGCGGAGTATTACAACAAAGGAAAATGACAGACTTTTTTAGGTAGGATTATACTACTGAACATATACACAATAGTACTGTATTCAATTTTGTTATTTTATCAACATAATAAACAGAAGTCTACAATATTTGATATCAAATGCATACTGTGCTGTACATACTTCTATTGATTGCTACCTGTTTAAAATATAGTGCTAAATATCATATACATTATTATCGCTAGTATCTGTCGTGTNATGGTATACACTATTATCGCTAGTATCTGTCATGTCTTTGAAAAAAAAAAGGGGGGGGGGATTTCTATTATCCGTCTATTCTCTCAACCATCACGGTGACGGTCCCGAGACTGACGGATAATGGAGACTCCACTGTATTGTTGTTTTTTTACAACAACACCAAACAACATTATAGACATAAATACAACCAATGACAACCAAAATAGAACACAAAATATATATTTACAGCAATAACCATAGTGTTGTTAGCTCAGAATGATAATTCATGTGTTTACTTTCTAGTAGTGTGTATTATTAATGCCATGTTGTGCTACGGTTCAAGTACAGCTATGAAAAAACAAATTTTCCCAATAGTCAGGGTAAGTACAAACAACGGCAAGTACGAATATGTATATACTTAACAATTATGTACTAACAATTGAGAAAAAGCCTAAGTCTTCATCTAGACCTACATGTTTTTAATTGTACCAGCAATTCTTGTAAATGTATATTTTACTATTTGATTCTCTCATTTGTACCATGTACGACCACCAGCATGTTTGAATATTTGTGTATATCACATCCTTTTTATTTGTTTATGCCGGGTTTTTTGGTAATTTCGTTCCTTTTATGCTACTTTGTTATGCCACTTTCTTTATATTTTTTGTGGCATTTGCCTTATGTTTTTTGTGCCAAGTTTCTAATCATTTCTTTGTTTGTGGACGTCGATATTTTATTTGTTTCTTATCCTTTGTTCTTACATACAGTAAATGACAATCTAAATTATTTGTGATATCATGCATACAAGCACACGCTGCACTTACTTTAGTACATGGGTGTCCAACATATTTTTGCGGCGGGCCAGGTCAAGCATGTTTGTAACCATAGCGGGCCAAAAGAAATACCCAATAACAAAGTGAGCTTTAAAATATTAATAAATGTAAATAAAACGGAATTTTTTATATTATGCAATATGGATAATTTATTAAAAAGAAAACCTTAGTTTTACAATGCTTACACTTAAATAAATCAAAACCAATCTAATGAGATACCTGACTTTTTTTTTGTTTACTCAGGGCATCTATGTCAGCTGATAGTTTAGATGTGGCTATGCGCAGAATGCCTGTAAGATGGATGTCTGATAATGATGATCTTGTTTTGGATTTGTTGTGTTTCATGCGGGAAAAAAGCTGTTCACAAGTATATGTACTACCAAATAAGGAAATTTGTTGAAGAGCTAATTTGGTCATGTTTGGGTATTGTTTTTGGTCAACATACTTTTTGTAAAATTCAACCAACCCATTCGGAAGACAACCATCGTATGCGGTTTTTAGAAGAGAATTGCTTTGTATTTCAATCAATTCCAACTGTAGGTTTAGCCTGGCGCTTTCAACTTCAACATCAAAGGGATTTTGGAAGACTTTCATGGTGGGCAGTTGTAATTTGAAGTCTGCGAATCTCTCATCAAACTCATTCCTCAACCTCTGCAGTAATGATGCGTACTTGCGTAACTCCAACGTCTCTTGGTTTCTTGAAGACAAGGTCTCCCAATGAGCCAACTGCTTTTGTTCCAGCTGTTTATCCAATAATAGGAGCTTCTTTGTGAAAGCTTGAACATGTTCATATAACTGCGTACATAGTTGATCTTTTCCTTGCAGTTTTAGATTAAGATCAGAGAGGTATTTAGTTATGTCTACCAGGAAAGCCAGATCAGCCAACCACTGCTCATCAGTTAAAAAACTAAATTCTTGGTCTTTATTTTCAAGAAAAGTTTTTATTTCATCAAGCAACGAATAGAATCGCTTCAGTGTGGTTGCTCTGCTGAGCCAGCGAACGCGACTAAAGTACACTATGTCTTCGTGATCTGAACCTACGTCAGATAGAAAAGCTTGGAACTGTCTGTGATTGAGTCCTCTTGCGCGTATGAAATTAACGGTCCGCACTACTTTATCCATCACGTGCTTCAGTTCAAGAACTTTTGAACATAGCTGTTCTTGATGAATAATACAATGATGCTGGATAAACATGTGTTTGATGCTCTTCCGCAGTAAAGCCACAAAACCATTTACTCTTCCTGTCATTGCTGGTGCACCGTCTGTAGTAATGCCGCAAAGGTTTTCGATTTGAAGTTCATATTTTTCTATGCAACTCTTGACTTCTTCGTAGATATATTTTCCTGTCGTTGTATCTTTCATTGGACGCAAATCAAGTAATTCCTCGACAACGGTATAGTCTTCTGTCACTCCTCTCACGAAAACTGCCAACTGCGCCGTATCCGACATATCAGTACTTTCGTCGAGAGCGAAACTGTAAAAAACGCATTTCTTCAATTGTGTTTTTAAAGATGATTCAATATCTATGGCCATGTCATCAATTCTTCTTGCTATGGTTTGATGTGACAAGCTTATATTTTTAGCTACTGCTTTCTGCTCCGGACACGCTACCGATGTAAATATCTCCAAACACTCCTTGACAAATTCTCCGTCAGATAGGGGTTTACTTCGTTTGGCAATAGCTTCTGCTATCATTTGGTTTTTGAACAACGCCTGTTAACCGATCATATTTAGCTTCAACGAATTTACACTATCGACTCGAATTTGACCTTTGTACGTATCGTATTTAGAAGCGTGTTTTGTAGAATAATGCCGCCTAACATTGTATTCCTTGCAAACTGCTATTTTGTGATTACATATAAGACACAGTCTGTTTTCATTATGTTCTGTGACAAAAAAGTCTTCAGTCCAACTGTTTTTAAATATTCGACATTCTGTGTCAACTTTACGCTTTTTCTCTGTTGACATCCTGATCTGAAACAACCATAAGACAACACAAAATTATGCACCTACTTAAGTAAATATGTATCTAAAAATTTACTCAAACAATGTAGGTATGGATAACAAAAGACAATCGTTAACCGTAATTAAATAAAT
Organism: Clitarchus hookeri; assembly: GCA_002778355.1. Taxonomy (NCBI): domain Eukaryota; kingdom Metazoa; phylum Arthropoda; class Insecta; order Phasmatodea; family Phasmatidae; genus Clitarchus; species Clitarchus hookeri. The sequence goes on along the minus strand of NQII01000098.1, from coordinate 863,567 downwards.
ATACTTCATCTATTTGTTAAGATTTAAATTAAGTACCTACGTTTATTCACCACTTTTCACTACAAGAAACTTCATTGACTATTAATTTACAAATGAAATCCAATCGCGATCGAACAAAACAAACCAAATAAGTAATTACTTGCGTCGTGACAAACTTTGCCGGCCAAGTGACTTTGAGCGAGCGACACGGCGGCGGTGCTACGAGCGCGAAGGTGAGGTGAGAGGGTGGGGCGCGTCTCAGTGCACGCGCGGATTTGATACCTACGAAGCGCAGTTCGTGTTATTGTTTATAAATCGTAGGTAAACATTATTTACTTGCCTACAAACATGTGAATATTATTCGTAGTCGATAAAATAAACATATTATCTAAGAGACTTTTTAAAGATTGTTTGCGCAATATTTGTCTATTATATGTCATCATCTATCTATGCTATGACTTTAAAAATTTTAACTAGCTCGCGGGCCGGATGTAGGGCCTACGCGGGCCGGATGGTGGCCCGGGGGCCGTATGTTGGACGGGCCTGCTTTAGTATGTTCAAATTAAATAAAACATGACATTTCTTAACTTCTTGGCGAATAACACGTAAATGCTTGTACATAGCATTTACATATGTGCGAAAACTAGCATTGCGTGTTTATTACAAACCAGAAAAAAAATTGGGGGATATTTAGCTTGTTCGCACAAGTTCGGTCGCCACTTGGCTAGCATCGCGCCATACACAAATAATTTAGTTGCTGCGAACTTTCCAGAGTAATTATTATTTGACAGATGGAGATCAAAGGAGAAGCAATGCTTACATTACTTCCTTGGATGCTTCCCCTCTGGTTGTTTGTTTATTTTGTGTGGCCCGCTCCACCAGGGTGTAAGTCCTGTGCACCTGTGCAGAAATTTTTCGTCGCACTTGACTGTCGGTGAAGGCGTATGTAACCACTTGACCAGGCTGGAGAATAGGTTGTGGGCAGTTGGTGATGGGTAACTATTGTGACACATATATTGTATATAATGTAAAGATTTTTGGAACTGTGTCAATATAAATTTTAATGTCCTGTGTTGTTGCACTTACCCTAACATTGTTGTATGTTGTTGATGGTGTGTGACATCATCTCTTGACTCGTTGTTACTCGTATTAGCGCACATGTGATCTCGCTTGGCAGGGTTAGCTCCCAGCCCTGCGGCACGGCCGCTGGTGAAATGCCTGTTGTTGCATAAAGTAAAATAATGGAAAGAAATATTTAATTGCAAGAGCTGCATTTGCTTAGGCAGTAAGCAGCTATACCTTTCCAAGTGCTATAGGATGTTCACAGCTAGTTGAGCACTTTTGAAATCAACCTTTGAAAAATGTCACTGCCCTTACCAGCATATATATTTTTTGGTACATTAACTGGCATGCGCTCAGTAAAGTTGGGAACGATGGACGGAAAGTACAGTAGTTACATTTTTTCAAAGTTGAATTGAAAGTATTTTTTATATATCTATGAATGCTGAAATTCTTTCTTTCTTTTTATGTTTTTTTTCCCTTAAAGGTATAATAATTAACAAATTTACGAAACATTTACTTTTGAATAATTTTCCCTTTTACTTGACAGACACATAAATAACGCGATCAGGCCCATGACAATTGTACATATGGTGGAAGAATACACAATGTGAATACAAGTATATCTTAGGGCTTTGAGAAGTGCTCAGTTTACCGTTAACAGCATAAAATAAAGTTGTGCTGCCTGGAAAAAGGAATAATGTTTTTATAGTTGCAATGATTTTTATGTATTGTTTAAAACCTATTAAAAACACTTCATTAGAGGACGTTATGAAGTCAGTCTTCTTGAATATCCACTCTCAAAATCTAAATACATAGATTAATTTTCCGTACAAAAATATTGTATAAAATTTCCCAGTGGAATAGACATTTTGAACCTTCATCCGTAGATTTTCTTCTTACAGCATTGCTACTTGTGAATCAAACATGTATGCCTATTTATACATACTTATAATAGAAAAGTTGTTCGTGCAAATTCAATCGATGCTCCCATTATGCCATCTGCGTTGTCATGAGCTAAGGCACCTCATTGCCCTCCAAAAAAAGTCGTTAAGATTGTATGCAACAAGACAAATATAAATTCGTGCAGACAACTTTTAAAGACTGAAAACATACTAACCTTTGAAGGACAAGTTTTTGAGATTCTTTTACATGTTAGCGATAAATTTAAAAAAAATCCGTTCAAAAAGTGAAATTTAACAACATAATACAAGATCTACTAGATATTTACATAGTCCTTCAACATAATTATCATTATAACAAAAAGGATTTCATTTCTTAAAATATATTATTGCCCTCTGCAAAAGTACAAAGACATATGCAGGAGGGGTCTCTGTGGATAAGCAGTTAAACTGCTCTCCACCTACCAAGGTGCACCGGGTTCAATCCCCAGCCAGGTCACTCCCGGATTTTCGCATGTGGGAATCGTGCCCGGATGATGATGCTGGTCGGCGGGTTTTCTCGGGATCTTTCGTTTACCCCGCCTTTTCATGCCGGAGTTGCTCCATACTCACCTAGTTTCACCCTCATCGGCTCTGGAGACNGTTAAGAGCTGCCTTGTCTTTGACGTGGTTGAGGTGACCCAGGGCTGGTTATGTGTAGAATTGCGCGGCGCCATAACACAGTGGAGAGTTAGTGATGTGGGTCGTTCGGTTTACAACCCAGGGGGTCCTGGGTGCCTCCATCAGTTTGCAGATGATGTTGTCATGCACTTACTGTTACACTATTTACACCTTATGACGAGACTGTAGCATCTTGTACACCTGAATTATGCTAGAAAATTGTAAGTTGTCCTGGAGGACAATGAATCAACACACTTTGAACTTTGTAAAGCGGTTTACACACTGTGCTTAATTATATGTGAATAATGAAAGAAAACGGACCCAGCACTTGAGGCCTGCTGGTGACCTTAGCATGAAAATGAGCGTGGTGTTATGCAGATAAGCTGTAACATTAATCTTTCTCGTGAGAGTGCGGGTGGTTCTCCCCTCAATCGGCAAAGAAAGAAAACAAATGATCCAGTTAATTAAGTAACTATTACAAGGAAATTATATAAGCCTAAATGTTTAACGGGAGGTTGGGGGGGGTCGTGGAGCTAGCAACCAATGCCACCGTTCTGGCTCGAGTGCTGAGACGAACTGGCAGAGTGACATCGGCTTCCATCATGAGTGACAAGAACCAATGTCAGATGCTGAATCGAAAAACATGACATGAACACTATGTAACATTATGGCAATGGTGAAAAAATGGTGACCACCCCGTTGATTAACAAATGTCTGTTAAGTTTGATGTTGTGAAGTTGATGGGGAGTGTCACCACACTTAATGACATGTTACAGGGATGGAGGCCTTTATAGGAAATCTACCTTTATGAAAATATAATTGCTCTTTTATAACTAAACATTAAACACACTAAATGGCTTTCTCGTGAAAAGTGTCTGTATTTCACATCCTGTGATGGGTTTGAATTTCACTGGCTACAGTGTTGCCAGGTGGCTGTCTCCTGAAGGGATGGACGAGTCCACCTGGGTAAACAGTAGGTTACCATTCTCGATTGCTCTTATATACTAACCCCCCCCCCCCC
>NQII01000098.1:824134-859938 GCA_002778355.1 Clitarchus hookeri | reverse complement strand
TGACGTTGTTTGATGTGTTTGAAAAAATTATACAAACTATTGGTTACACCTTGGGGCCCTTAGCACTTCAGTTTCGGCCTACAGGCCAGTTCGATTCCACTTGATGGTTCGTCACATCGTATGTTGCGGCGCGAGAGGCTACGACGTAACAACCAATTGCAAGTGCGCCCAACAGCTGTTGCTTTGGAGTAAACATCATTTCGGATTACCTTCTAATTTATTAAAAGAGTTACCTCTTGTAATAAATAAGTAGGGCAGTCTCTTGAGTTATGTAATCCTTTTTGGCAAGAAGGTGCAAGTTCCGTTCTTGTAAAATTGCACTACGCACTCTTGGCCTGTTGCGGTTTGGTGTGGCCCGGTCTAGCTGATGCAGTTGATGTGACTGTGGCGGTCAGAGTGGTTACAAGGTTTTGTAAGCCAAACTATAGTTACTTAGGAGCGCTACCTACTGAGCTTGGCTGTGCACTATATTACAAATTTCTTGAGAGCCACTTGGTGGTGTTCATTTCCATAGATTGTATAAGAATCAAATACAGTTTTTTTTAGTGTAAGAAAGTGTTCTGCTCGATGAATCTGTGTAGCTGTAGTGTAGTGCCCTGTAGACCGGAGGTACGGGTAAATCTTAGTTTTGGGCAAATCTTGGTTGTGGGTACTTCTCCAAAAAGATAGCTTTGCCCAGACGGGTAGTTTTCCTTCTCCTCGCAGAAGATAGGAGAAAAGATGCCTTCTCCATATGGGAACATTTCCGCGTACTATCGTTTTACCAGCATTTTTACATCACCTTTTCCTTCGTAAATTATGTACAAACACTCCATATTCTGTCTTTATACAATACTTTAAAAGGTATTTGCTTCATTTTGCACAGCTGATTTATTTGTTCTATTAAGTTACTTAATTTATGGGAGAAAACTTTTATACTATGTCAGCTAGAACCCGTCAGTTTTCATAAACTTTACATTTAATTTTCTGCAGTCAGTCATATCAGCAAAGGCCGTTTATCCCTCCATACAAGTACACATTTCCGCCGCTAGATGTCAGTCTGTTTGCTTTAAAACACGAATAAATAAAGAAAAAAAGTTATTTGACTTTTGGAAACTAGTGATTGCTGAATCAATCAATTCCTGCATATAAATTGTTGAAAACCCTAAACATTTGTAATCAGCAAACAGTACAGATGGTACATCTGCACCAGTGCAGTTCTTCTGTAGCCACTAACAGTGGCGGTTCGGATTTTTGAACCTCGGTGTCGGAGGTGCGAAGTGATTACGTGTGTGTCCCGTTTGACTGTTTGGCGAGTTTAATATACTTTCGATTAATGGCTTTTTCAAGTTTTGAAGATTTTGCTGTCATGTTTGATCATGCTTTTCATTGTTATTCGAGATGTATTGTATTTATGGCTGTACATGCTTTCAAACTAAAGGCCAGGCACATTAGTGCCGAATTATATTGGGACAAGTCAAAGCCCTGGCACAATAGGTGGTTGGTGGTTATGGTTGTTGTTGGTGGTCTTCGGTTGGTGTGCGATACGTTCCATGGTACATATACAGAGTTAGCATTGAAATACATCGTTTCGCATTTTAGCCAAAAGATAGCAGGAAAATCTTTAAAAGTGGACCAATTGTTTTAATTGGCTATTACGGAAATCTGAATGTTTAAAAGTTAACGGGCGAGACTAATTACTAAGATTTAAACTTTTAAAAATAAAATATACTAACATAAGCAGTTTTAAAAACATTGTTATTTTTTTTTAAATTCTAAAAATCAAGTGCATTGCATCTTATGAAAACAATAACATTCACTTCGCTAAATTCAGTTAGTCTGTATTCATGAAACTGCTTCACAAAAGTCTGCAAATACAATAAGTATGTATGGTTAGCTCTAACTTCTATGTTCTTACACAATGGAGTTTTAATAATAAATATAGCTGGTTACTTAAAAACAACATATTATTAGTTTGATATAAACATTTTTATTTTCACTATTATTTCCCGCCATTTCATAGCTTTTCCACTGTCATTCGTACAGAAACTAGAGAATGATCTCTGAAATTGGTCAGTTGGTGGTAAAAGTTCAACATATTCCAACTCGCTACAACAATAACCACCACCAACAACAATAACCACCACCAAAAACACCACCTACAAGCGCGAGTTAAATTGATTTTATGACCAACCAACAACCGACCGCCTACTGTGCCATCTCACATATACTGCCTTGTACTACAACTACTACCAACACTAACAACCAACAACAGCCACCAGCATCAACTGCATATTGTGCCAGGGCCTTCACTTATAAACAAGAGAAACCTCCATGATACAATCCACTATAAAATGTTCATGGTTACCAACGATATATATAGTATATCATAGACCCAGCATGATGTCAAAATCTTGAGGTCAACATCTCTCGTGCTGTGAACAGCTGATTGTGGTCTGCTGTGGCGTGTTTTGAATGTAATGGTATAGGAGTATGCTGTAATTCTTAAAAAAAAAAAAAAAAGTCCATAAATGTGTTGCTTATGGCTACAAAGGAAAGTACACAAAATAAACCTCTCTGGACATATCTCAGGTAAGATTATTTACCAATTTTATTACAGATATTTTTATTTACATTCAATAAACGCTTGTTGATGTTAGGCTGATGTATTGGTAAAACATAATTTTGCTTGCAATTATGCCTTAAATTTCTTTTAAGGTTAACCTTTCCCAATTACAAAAATGTGTCATTATTTTTAGTTTTTTGGTAGATGAAGAACTGAGAAAGAATTGGACTGTAGCTCTCAGGTGCAAAGATTTCACACCATCCAGACTTGCTCGAACCACTTCACCCAGGATTGTTTTGAAAAAGGTGTTTTTGGCAATAGAAGAAAATGTTGACCAAAATATCGTCCCATCAGTGTTCGACATTCCTCACATTTACAGCTGAAAAATAATGAAAGAAAAGTACCAGCCGAGTGAGTTTTGCAAACTACGTCTCTTCGCTAAACCATTCTAAGCCCAGAGTCATCAATGTCCTGGTAAGTACAACGCAGAGGCAGTAGTAATAGAATCAATATGTATTTTGAGGATGAGCTTTGCATAAAAAATGGAAGGTAGGAGCTTTGTAGGTAGATTATCGAGCTGTTAAACCCAATTATAGCTCATTTTTATTGTTAAAAAAAAATTTTTCTAAAATTTTTATTATAAGAACACAATTTTCCATGTTTTCTTAAGTGTATAATGTATGTAGCCCCTTAGACTATGGATATTTTGTAATGATTATTAATTATAGGCTATTGATATAACAGTGTTCAAACAAAATGTTTAACATTAATACTGATTTGTAACCACATTTAGACAGTGCATAACTAGACCAAACAGAAGTTATAGTAATTAATTTATTTATTAAGCTTCCACATTTCACAACATATGTGCTGGGAATGGATGGATTGGTCCATAATGTCAGAGTGCATGCTGGAAAGATCAGCTGTTTTGCTGATATTTTGCTGTTGAGCAAGCTGATATTCTGCCACAAGTAAACAATTTATGACTAAAAGTGGAAAGTATATAGCTTTGTTTCAGGTCCTTTTTTCAGCACGGAAGAGCGAAGGTGAAGTAGGTGCCATGACTGAGCTGCCCAGTTTTCCGATGCACTCGACGAGAAGCAGGGTGGCCCTGCATTAAATAGCTGCTGTCAATATTGTTGTGCTGGTACACCTGAACAGAAATATTGAGAGCAGTTCAACCTCAAGGCCACTTGCGCCCACAGCCCCGACCCTTCCCCTAGATTTTCAACTTCGTATTAAAGAGCATGAAATCCACACCTGCTGCCTCCTGTAGTATTTTCATTTATTCATAAATAAGTTTTGAACTTCTTTCCAGTCGGGAGGGTTTCTACTGTGCCAATGCCGGTTTTTCCCCTCCCTCTTCTTAACTATAGCCACAGATATAGGAACACTTAGGGATGCAGTTCATGGCCCCAATCGCGGCCATGGCTGCCTTAATCCCTCTCTTCTGTGATGCACGCCTAGCCCTGAGACACACCTAAACCCCCGTCACTAGCTCGGATGTACACTTAATACTTAGCAATAGCATAGGTAAAAGAAATATATAAAAAATCGAAGGTGTGTCTACTCATGTTTTTCCCTTTCTCTTCAAGCTTAAATCGTTTGCTTTTTAGAACCCTCGGCATGCCTTAATGATGTTTTCTGGCAAGAATTGTATGTTTTAATTTACCTTCTTTCAGCTTGTACAGTTCGCCCAGCATAACTGAAGAAATATTGATTTTTAGCTTTTAATGTTTGCTGAGATTCTCTTATTAATTAATAGTAGTAATTTTATTTCTTTTAAGTTGTTCCTAGTTTTATTGTGTGGTCTTGCTCGCCTGTTCCCAGCCTGTAGGCAGGGTGGATGGTGGGGTCTGGAATGGACCTCTGCCAGATGAAGCCTGACCTGTGCGATGCAGAGTCGGGACTGAGGTCTTCGACCGAGGGGTTTGGCCACGCTGGATTTGGCCAACTACGTACCTACTCTCGTATGCCTCTTGACTCCTCTCATGTGGAGCACATGCGCCACGCCCTCGAACTCTAGTCGGGTGTTGACTCTGTGGCTGCTCGGTCTTCCACCCCACAGTCCCGCCCTCATCGCCTCCGCCTTCCTGGATGCCACAAGGGGACTTCGGTTTCTTCGTGCGCCTCTGCCACTTCCCGACACAGCTTCTCCACCTCCGACACCTTTGTGACTAGTAGCCGCGACCGCACCCCTCCTCCTTCACGCCATTTCTCGGTGCCACCCTCCTTTTACTCATCACCTCCTGCGTTCTCATTTCCTTCTTCGCCTGTTCATGACATGCAGGCCACTGTGACACCCCGCCATCAACTTGAGGCTCATTTTAGTGCCCCTGCAGCTGATTCTCCCACTGCTGACTCCATTCGCTGTCACCTGCTTCGCCTTTCGCAAGAGTTTCCACCTGATTCCACCTCACCCCTCCCCCTTTTCATTTCGATGCAGCTTCTTTTTCCTACTCTCTGTCACCCCCGCCTGTCGCCATTACTGCCTCCGTTGCCTGCTGCTGCTGCTGGGTCTCCGTTGCCTGTCACCCCTGCTCTGTTGCCTCCTCGTGCTGCTCCACCATTTCCTTCTTCCTTCCCCCCATTACCCCTTTTATTACCTCCTGGTTCTGCCCCAGTTTCTCCTCACCTCCACTCTCTTGGCCCCGTTTCTCCATCTCCTCTTGTTGTTCCTGTCTCTGTCTCTACATCTTTACCCACCCTCTCGTCACCGGTTACTATCGTCGCCTGTGTGTCGTCGCCCCGGATGTCGTCGTCGCAGTACATCGGCACCTCGGCGGTCGTCTCCACCTGCCCTAGTTTCCCCCCTCCTGCACCACTTCTCTTCCACTCTTGTTGTCTGTTACTGCTATCTCTCCTCACATTCCCCTCCGGTTCCTCTGTCCTTATCTGCCCACGACTACTGCCATCTGGTGCTTCTACCATGGAGGTGATGCCCTCCCCACCTGATCCTGCTGTTTCCACTGTTCCTAGGGGCCACCAAATCGCCATTGACGACCATGTCGACACGAATGGTTTCCAGGGGCGCTACTTCCCCTCTTCCATTCCCTGTGGGGTCACTGCCACCGGATGGTCGTGGAGTGGTCTGCTGCTAGGGAGACTCGGTGGCTACAAGCACTCTCCTTGCAGTCCAGCTCCCTCTGGGCTTACCTCTGGTGACTCCATTCCACTCCTGCCATCATTCCTCCTCTCACCACTCATACCGGGGTGGCGGAGATAGCCTCGGACCATTCCGAGTCCATCTCCGCCATCCCCCACTTTGCTTTCTTCTCTGCCGCTCTTCATGCTCTCTCGTCCGCTGATTCTTTCCTCCGATGAATCCTCTGCTCCCTCCCTGTTCGATCGGGTCATGCTCCCACTGCTCCCTGTCTTTCCCCCTATTAAACTCTGCCGAGATCTGCACCCTGCTCCTTTATCTTCATCTCTCCACTGCCCGTTGGTCCGAATATCTGCCTGCCTCTCTGCTACAGGAACTCCCCTGCAAGGCTATCATCCTCCTTACCCACCTCAACAATGTCGTCCTCCTCCACTGTCATTTTCCCTCCTGCTGGAAGTCCGGAGCCATTGTCTCCATCCCCAAGCCTGGTAAACCTCCTTTCCTTCCTTCCTCCTACCTGCCCACTTCCTTTCTCCTTCTTCTTTCCGAAGTCACCAAGCAGGTCATTCTCTCTCGTCTCCTCCCTGCCGTAGATTTATTGCACCATCTCCCCCCCCCCAACCAGTTTAGTTTCCGTCCTTCCCAAACCCCCTCCAACGCCATCGCCTGCGTGGAGCTCCTGGTGGTCTCCGGATTCTCCAGGCGGCAACACACAGGAATGGTCCTCCTCGATCTATCCCCTGCATTCGACTCTGTCCCTTTTTTTCCCAACTCATCTCCCATCTTGCCACCTCCGACCACCCTCCTCATCTCGTCCATCTCCTCTGCTCGTACTTGGATGGCCATTCCCGCTGGGTGCGGGTGGAGGAGTCCCTCTCTCGTCGCTGTCCTATTCCCGCTGGCATCCCTCAGGTTACCATCCTCAGCTCCCTCCTTTTTGCTCTTCACATAGTCGACATTAATCCTCCCCCTGACGCCTGCCTTGTCCAATACACCGACGACGCCTGCCTACTCGCCTCTTCCGTCACCGAACGCCTGCTCTGGAAGCCCCTCAGTCGCAGCCATTCCTCCCTCCGCTCCCAATTACTTTTCTCCCACTATGACCCCTCTGGTGTTCACCCTTCCTCTCTGGCTGCCAGTCCTCTTCCTTGGTCTCCCATAGTCCACTACTTCGGTTTTGCTCCTCGATATTTACTTCTTGTTCGTCCCACACCTCGATGCTACAGTTACTTGCTTCCGCTCCATCATGGCGCAATTGGCCCCCATCTTCCGTCCTTCCGGCACCCCACTCGCTATTTGCACCACCGTTTATAGTTCCCTCATCCTTCCCCGCCTTGACTATGCCAGCCCCACCTGGACCCACTCCTATCTCTACAATCTTCGTCCCCTCACCCGCTCCTATTTCCTTGGGCTTCGCCTTCTCCTTGGTCTCCCCCACTCCACCATCCGCTGGACATTACTTCGCCGCATCTGCCTTCATCATCTACATTCCATCCTCGCCAAGGCTTCCTCCGAATTTCTCCACCACTGTCTTGGCCACCCCAACCCCTACGTCCGTCTTCTCGCTGAGGCCCCACCCCATTCTGCGCATCCCCGCCACCCTCTGTTCTTTGCAGAACATCTTGCTGCCGCCACCGAAGACGATCCAGCTGCCGCCGTGGGAGGGGGTCCGGTGAATGACGATGGTCCAGCCCACATCTCTTACGGTAGCACCTCTCCGATGATGGCATTCGCCACCACCGACAAAGCATTTTCTTCGCCACAGACATATCACTCTTCAGCATCATTCCCTTCTCATCTGCTTTACCACCCAACACCACTGCTCTTCGCCTGCTGCAGTGGGACGTGCGACCTCACCTTGAGGCACATCCATTACCTCCCCCTCGTAATCATATTCCCAGCAGCCCAACATAGTGTTTTATGTTGCATGTACCATAGCTCCACAGGACACATTGGTGTCGGAAGAGGTTATTTTTAATGTATTGTATGTTTGTTTCTCAATCAAGGCCTGCATGCTACCTGATGCTTTGGTCGGGGCCGGGGAGATCCCTCCCCCCTTCTACGTATAGTAGTTTAGCCATAATTACACTCAGGGAGGTTGTCATGGCCTAATTGTTGGCATGGCATCCCAACCCCATGCTGCCACGATACATGTCTCCTTGCATGATTTCCTTCCCTTGTGGACGTATAGGGCCTAGCCCTGAGATGCATTCAACTCAAATCACCACTGTGGGTTCACACATAACACTTAGTTTTAGAGTAGGTTAATAAAAAATTGATTATTACACCTTGCTTAGCTCTAAATGCTCCTTATTGCATGTGACTAAACTAATCAACTCTATCCTGCTTCTCGTCCACTTCCACACCCCCAAATGACCACTACACAGTACCGATCATCTACATGGCGAGTCGGGCAATGGCAACGACACCTAACAACAAGGACCCGAGAAAATGATATGGGTACCAGAGCGACAGTGTAGAATGTAAATTATATATATATATATAATAAATGTCATATTTCCTTAACAATAAAGATTTCGTAAACTGTAAATAAAGATATTGTGTACCAAACTTAGGAAATAAGACTTAGTCTTTAAGCTCTTTATTTAATTTACTTCAGACATGCGTCAAAACAATCACTACTGTAGACTCAGTGAAACCTGTAATTACTATACATAAAACAAAAGATATTGTAAAAATAATAATGATAAAACTCAAGACTAAATGTTGGAAAGTTTTAATTAAATTGTACTCATGCGTGCAATTTACCAATAAAGATTTTTGGACGGGACCGAGTTTGGCTTGGTGCCAAAAAAAATGTGTGGAGTCAGGCGGTGAGACTGGCATTGCAACACATAAGGATGCGAAGCAATATGTGATCGCAGAATAAGGCAAAGCATGCACAACACAGACTCTGGCTCTGTGATGGCCCTGTGATTTACATAACAAAAACACTGATGTACACACACTTGCACCGAAACACTTCTCTCATCCGCCAGCTGTCTGTATGCATGGTCCTTCGCCTCTACCGATGCCAAGGCGACAGGCGTCATGTGCTCTCTGCAGAAGCTGGTGGGGATTGTGTTGAGGCTCACCTACACTAACAAACACACAACATACACTACTATATAAGCTGCAAGTGAAATATCAAAGCAGGTAATTTAATTTCATTACAGCGCTCCCACCAGCCCATCCCCTTCCTAAATATTTATAATTTTTTGCCTGCAAACTAACCTTTTTTTTCTGCAATCCACAGAGATGACTGGCATCTGTGGGCGGGTGGCACAGTTCTGTCCCCCACCACCAGGGCCGTGCAACTGTGTTACGACCTTGGTCATAATTCAGCAGCGACACTACATATTTCATACCATCACTCATTAACATCAAATGTTTAGCTTCGTGAACTAACAAACATCCTACTTTAACCCGCCCTTAATCCAAAAAAAGGAATTATTTTTTCTCCTGCGCGACTATTGCTCAGATTTCCCAGGCCCTCTCTGCTTTGCCTGGTTTTTCTGTGCCCTTCCATCTAGACCCTTACTCTTTCGGTGTGTGCTAATGGCTACAATTGCTGCCATGACACCAGACAACCCTGCTCAGCCACGATGCATGCGCCCAATTTTGATAATTAAACCCAATCTTAGGTGTGTAGGACTTGCCCTGAGACGCATCCCATTCTCCAACCATCTTAGCTACTAACATGCATGCCAGAGGGCTCACAGAACTGTGAAGGAGCTGACGCTGCAATAGCAGGATTTGGGGGCTCCTCAGACAAAAAAAAATGGATTATTAACTGATTCATAACAGTTTGTATAGGCGTACTTTTGGCACATAATTACCAGTTTAATCATTTGGCATATCCACAAATGTCTGACTGTTATTCCTTAGTTATACAGAGTGTTATAAGAATGTATGTTTTGTTATGCAGTAATATACATTGGTTCTTCCAAAATTAATGATGATGTATATGTTGTACCTTGTGTTTAGAGTCATGTCTTATGTTGCATATTTTTCCACTCAAATTGATCTCACGAATACTTACCATATGAGCGCTTTACTGTATTCATTCAGACACCAGTGCTGATGTGTTACTCTTTATATCTAAGGACAAACTACACTAATTATTCTCTCTCTCTTTCTCTCTCTCTCTCTCTCTATCCAGATAAAAAATAAACATTTATCTCTATATGCCTATACCTATCAGATATAATATTTGCTAATTATTCTTAAAATATGATTAACTTTCTTTTAAAACATTGTGTGTTTCGCGAAGAAAAAAATAGAGACCGAATGGATGTTATCCATCACTGTTTCCACAAGCTGCCATGTTGTTTCCCTTGTCTCTGTTGTAACTGCTAATCAATATTAGCATGGCAAATTTAGTTTAGGTAACTGCTGTATCAAAGGTAGTGGTGAGAAGAGTTTTGTTGCATTTATTTTATGAATTTTCCTAATTTTGCTGTGTTAATAATTAGGATTTACAAATAGAGAATTAATGCTTGATTGCCTTGAGGGATTTGAGTCGGTTATACGAGGGTATTACCTGGAATCTTACCAAACTTGCATTTAGTTGTGTACATAGATGCTTTTTCACAGTTATTTAAGCATTTGATATCAACATTTGAACAATTTCACAGCTATTGCATGCATATATTTTAACATAATTTAATGTTGAATTAAAAGTGTTAGATTAACATCTGTGAGTTTTGAAATCATTTATATTGCTTTCTGTTTCTATAATTCATATAAACATAGAAATAAGCAGATTTGTAAATTATTTACTTTAATAATAATTTCATTCGTTCACTCCACTGGTGCATAGATACAGTGATCAAACCCATGGAAACGTTAATTTTACATATGGTTGAAGAAGACAGACTCTGCATACAAATAGGCCTTAACCATGTCTTTCGAAATTGCTCACTTTAATGTTAACAGCCTTTAGCAGAATTAATTTTACATCTTAAGTTTCCCAACGGAAGAATGCATATCCCCTATTTCCTCCGGGCACCAAGTAAGTATATGCACAACCAACATTTGTGGGTACAGTAACGTCATTGTTGCCTACAAGTCTATTTTTCCGTAACTTCCCGCCCTACTCTCGTCCCACAATTTAGCCACACAACTGCAATTTCCTACAAAAATCTGCCCCACTCTGTTTCCTTAATTGAAAGCATTGACGATTGCCTAGGACTGCTCGCGTCATACTTTCCCCCCAAACTTTTGCATATGTTTCGTCGTACAATTTGTGTAAAATAAATGAAGCAGGTATATTGGTGCAGCCATTTGCGCTCGGGCTCAGAGAAGTAGAATTATGCAGATTTTTTCGTGAATGCAGAGTTATGTGGTCATTAAATTAATTGTTAATTTTTCTTTTTTTGTGCCTTTTTTAAAAATGTATTTTAAACTCAGTCATCAAAGCCCACCCCTCTATCGCATTTATCTTTGATGTGAACCACGCGCCCATTAGCTCCTCGTGCCCACTCTGATCGCTGCTGTCACATCAACTGCACCAGCTGCACCGGGCTGCTGCAGAAACATCAGGTCAGAAGTGCGTAGTGCAGGTTGACAAGAACGAAATTTGTACCGTCTTGCCAACAGGTACTACTTTGTTTATTACAAGAGGTAACTCTTGTAATAAATTAGTAAGCGATCCGAAACAGTGTTTATCCCAAAGTCATTGCCATTGGGCGCACGGGCCCTTGGTCATTACGTAGTAGCATCTCGCGCCACGATATACTACATAATGTACCGACAAGTGGCGTCAACTGGCCTGTAGGACGAAGTTGAAGAACTAAGTGCCCCAAAGTGCAACCAATAGTGTGCAGCATATTTTTATATATATCCCACAACTTCGTCTCATTCAAAGCTACAGCCAGTGGTGAGTTTTATTGTATTAAGAGCCATCGAGCATGGCAATCCACATCTCTTTGCCTAGGTAAACTCGTCCATTTCNGCATGGCAATCCACATCTCTTTGCCTAGGTAAACTCGTCCATTTCTTCAAGAGACAACCACCTGGCAACACTTTAGCCAGTAAAATACAAACACGTCAATGGTGTTGTAATACAGAGACTTCTCACAAGAAAACGTAAAAGTGTATTCAATGTATATTTACAAGAGGGTAATCGTGTTTTTATAAAGGGAAATTGCCCACAAAGGCCTCCATCATAGTAACATTTAATTTAGTGCGGTGACACTCCCTATCAACTTCATAACATCAACCTTAACAGACATTTGTTAATCAACAAGAGTGTCACAAATGCATTTCATTTAATTTATATAATTTTTCACCATTGCAATAATATAACATACTGCTTATGCCATGTTTTACCACTCAGTGTTTGAAGATGGTTCCCGCCACTTGTGATGGATGTTGACTCAATTCGTTCAGTTCGTTTCAGCACATGAGCCAGACTAGCAGCGTGGTCGTCTGCTCTGCGAGCCCCCTCGGTGGCATCATTTAGGCTGAAATCACTTCTTTGCAATAGTAACTTAATTAAACAGAACATTTGATTTCTTTCTGTACCGAGGGGAGAACAACCTGCACTTTCACCAGTGAGCTTAGCGCTACCGCATATCCTCATAACCACCAAGCTGACTTAGGTCATTTTCATGTCACAGTCACCGGCAGGCGGTAATTGCTGGGTCTGTTTCTTTTAATATTCGCATGTCCGCTTCTTGAACATGTAATCAAGTATGTGATTAAACAGATTTACAAAATTCAATGAGTTTTGAATGATTGTCCGTCGGGAGACATAGGATGCTACACCCCTTGTGGTATCACCCACGATTTTTCTAATATATTTCAGGCATACGAGACGGCCAACAGTCTCACCATAAGGTCAATGTGTGTAAGTAGTGTAATATTAAGAGCATGACAACTTCATCTTCAAAATGACAGAGGCATACAGGGGTCCCTGGTCCATCGACCGAATGACACATGTCACTAACTCTCTGCTGAGTTATGGCGCCGGGCAATTCTACTCTCAACTAGCCCTGGGTCTCCTCGACCACGCCATCTTATATATTTTAATGCTCATAATTTACATTACAGTGAGGATGTTTATTTGTGTAATTAATATCTACCCAGATATAATACAAAAGAATTGAGCAGAGTCAAACCCTAAATTTGTACCCTTCGTTGCTAAAAAAAAAAAAAACCTTGTTTTCTATCACGTTTCTCGGAGGGTGACCTAGCTGAAATATATTAATGTACAGTAAACTCTCCCTAATCCGGCGTTCTCTAATCCGTCGCTCTCTCTTATCCGGCGGTCCCCGGGAGGNTTGCCAAGAAGAAGAAGAAGCAGAAGAAGAAAACAAACAATTGCTTTCAATAGTGTCCCTTATAAAAGGGCTGGAGAGTGCTGAACTTAATGATATCGTGGAGTGGCAAAAGGAAGACGACATTGATGTCCCAATTTTGACAGATGAAGAGATCATCCTAGAACTGCAAGGTCCGAACAGCTCCACTCAAGAAGATGATTCTAATGAACCAGAGCCACCCACAATAACCCATAAGGAAGGCAAAGAATTTCTTGAGAAGGCGCTACAATACGTCGAGCAACAAACAACATCGACGCGTACGGACATTTTAACCTTAAAAAAATGGTGGGACCACGCAGCGAGGTTAAGTGCAATTTCAGCTCGACAAAAGAGGATTACAGACTACTTTTCAAAATGACTAGTTTTTGACTTACACATATGATTTAGTTAGTAATTAAATATTTTTGATTTAGTTTTAGTACGTATACTTGTTTATATTCCTCTAACTTTTACATTCATATGCACTTAATGTGAATAATACACCAGCAAGGATTTATTTTGATTTTGTTTTATTATTCATTGCCAAACCTAAAATTCAAATATGTAGTATTATGTAAAATGGTATTATTATATCCGCAAATACATAATAAGGTTTTCCAAATAAGTGACCTCTTATAACTGAATTCTCTAATCCGGCGTTTTCTCTAATCCGAAGGTACCCCGGTCCCGACAACGCCGGATTAGGGAGAGTCTACTGTACATAATTTGCANGACCTCTTATAACTGAATTCTCTAATCCGGCGTTTTCTCTAATCCGACGGTACCCCGGTCCCGACAACGCCGGATTACGGAGAGTCTACTGTACATAATTTGCAAAAAAAAATATTACTTCTTAAATTACTTCTTCTAAAACCGATTATGTCCCTTAAAAATGTTCACCACTTAGGTTATTTTAGATCAAAGGGCAATCAAGAAATAAACTCATAATTAATTGCCTCTTATTTTCATAGTACTCCCCACTGTCAGTTGACTTAAGGCATTGTATTAAAAATTGACAAAAATATTAGGTACATATTGTAGGACAAAGTAATGATTATACATCATACATACTGTTTTATTACATTCGGCAATATAAGTTGAAAACAATGTGCTATATGTCCGACGAGATGAGAAAATTCGCATTCACAACCGAGTAACAACCATATTTACACAATTATTTTGCTTTTCAACCATTAAAACAAACTCACGATGTTTACAAATTGGTCCTTGTTTTGTTACAAGTAAATTAAACTAAAAAAGCACAGATTCCACCATCTTTCATGTATGGTCATTACGGCAACCACCCCACCATCATTTGTTTAGATGTTGGCTTCACTCTTTTTTTTCTAACTTACTCCAATACTAAGTGTTAGGTGTGAGCCCGTGGAAGGGAAGGGAGTTAAGTGCGTCTCAGGACTAAACCCCATTCACTTACAAGGGAAGAAAATCATGCAAAGAGACATGCATCATGGCAGCAAGGGATTGTGTTGCCATGGCCTCTTTCGGCCATGATAACATCCCTGAGTTCACTTACTTATAGCTAAATTACTTTAACTAAGAAGAAAAAGGGGAAAACCGGCATGGACACCGTATAAACCCTTTCGACAGGTAAGAATTAAAAATGGTTGCATGCATTAACAGGAATGCTACAGGAGACAGATAGGTGGAAATCATGCTATTTATTTGTGGGTAGAGAAAATACTATAAAAGAGGGGGCGGGACATTTTCTTCTTTGAATTTTGTTTAGTGCTAGCTTAACCAGAATGGAGCTTGCAAATCACTCTGGTGGGAAGAGTGGCACTACTAGACCTCTTCCCCCTGAATCCGCGGTAGATCCTGAAAACTTAAAGTAGAATAGAATAACTTGCCAGTAAGTGTCAGCAGAGCCAACACTAATCTGCTTTTACTCATTCACAAAAAGATGATTATTAGCTTGAAATAAAAAGATATGTAATTTTAACATAAATAGGCTATAACTTAATCTAAGTTCATGGCGACCTGCATGTTTATTGCTGTGCTAGCTCGTAGCGGCAAGCCTCTGAAGCCATAGGCTGTAAGAGATTTTTTTCAGATGGGAGGTGTGTATGAAGTAGTTACCTGATCTTATAGTCTAAAGTTCTCCCATCAGGACTGTTGGCTTCACTCCGGATTGTAGCGAGCATTGCCGTAGCTGTGTCTATTGTATATATATATACACATATATATATGTCGTTGATGCTTACTCCGTGTTATACGTTATCAACCTACTACCACACTCTGCCGGAACAAGCGCTGTTGTCAGATTCCTCAAAATGCCTCCCTTTTATTCTCTAATCTTACTTTTTTTTAGTGTACCTTCTATGGAAACGCATATATTTTTTTTTTATGAATGTGGGCGAGTTTTTAATTTAGAAGCAAAATGTAAAAGCGTAGTGAATTAGAATTTGTTTTGTGAATTTTAGTCATACTAATAACTAGACTGTTTCATTTGTAAGTGAGCAGTAATGGCAATTGTATTTTGTGACCAAGATTATCGTTGCTACAGTGCCAAATTTGCTTTTTATTTGGCGTGTAGTACTGTGGAACCACTTTGTAAGTGCCAAAATAATTATATATTCTGTATATTCCTGTTTGTAATATTTTGCTGTCTTAGTGTTATTGTGGTTTCTTGTTTTAACTTGTCTGAACAAGTCGTTGCAAGATGGCTGTGTGACTTGTTTACAATGTGTGTTTTCTCTTTAGAAACACGGAAGTAGTTACTAGGGTAATATTTTGTCTTTTTTTTTTATGTAGCTGTTTTGAAATCTTTGTCAGTGTTGACACATCATACAAATTTAGTGCTACCGTACACACTTTAGCACACTGTCATTTAATTGAAGTGGTATATTGTACAGCTGTTTGTCCGGAAATCTAACGAGTCTCGTAGCAGTAATGTTTGGGGTGGATTTTCGTTTTGCACTTTGTTGAATTTGTGATGGATTTTGCACTTTGTTTAATTGGTGATGGACAGCATAGTATATTATTTTTTCTATTTATCTTGTAGTTTCGATCGTGCCCCAATTTGAAAGTGTGCTCTCACTGGCTCCTTCAACAATTGACATAATGCACGGAGTAATCAATAAATATATTTTATGGTATCCTTAGACGTTAAATTTCTAGTCCGGTGAAATGTATATACTATGTTAATTTCTTATATGGCAATATTTATTTTAAAAAGTGGTGGGAGGATAAGAAGCTGCGTTTGAAATTGCAGTCCACAAATAGTATTTGGTGTGACTTATTTGGCGTTATTGGCGTTACTTACTTGTTAAGATGGTCATGTCTGAGTATCTTAAGCCAAGTTTTTAACACCGGCCAATGAGAATGTGAAATGTCATAAATTGTGCTGTAGCCAACTTATGTGTGTAAAAATTCTTATGTTGGAAACATTATTTCCTATTTGTTTGCTCTTTCTAATTGGTGAGACAAGGGTTTTTTCTTTTATGATAATGCCAATTTTATACTGATGGTTTTGCTTTTTATGCTTTGTAAGTAATGAGTTATTTTACAATACAAAGAAATTTAAAATTCTGCAACTTACAAAATCAAAACCACTCATTTGTTGCAAATTACTGATATAGGTAAGTTTTATAATGTACATGCCTCATTTTTTTCTATCCATTTTTACGCTGTTTAATACTGCGTAAATTCTACTTCCAAGTCGATGTGCATGTGTTCATCAAAACAAAACTGATAATAGCCATGGCAAACTCATGCACTTGCTGTAATTACCCAGAGTAGCGGCTAGTACGAGTGTTTCTGTGCGTAATATTCAGCTATGTGACGGGTGTTATTTGGACGTTTTAGTAGATCATGGTGTTTTGTCAAGTGAGGTAAGTTGCACGACAGTTGAATTGGCAGAGGATAGTGGAATTGTACCCATCGCTTCCTAAGTGAGTTAATTCATATACTACCCTACAATCCTATGTTATATTAACACCCTACAATACTAGGTTAGATTAAAACCCAAAAAATCTAGGTTAGATTAAAACCATACAATCTTAGGTTAGATTAACACCCTACAATCCCATGCGTGATTAAAACCCAACAATCCTAGGTTAAATTAAAACCCAACAATCCTAGGTTAGATTAAAACCCTACAATCCTAGGTTAGATTAAAACCCTACAATCTTAGATTAGATTAAAACCCTACAATCCTAGATTAGATTAAAAAATGGAAAATAGTCATTTGCACACCATGGAGTTAGGTTAGATTGGCACATTAAGAAATAGGGTGGGCAATTGTTAAATTGGGATGTTTTCATATTTTCTGTGGGTGTATTTTTAGTGATTTTACCACACAATTTCATTGATCTTCATAGCTCTCCCATTATCGTATTTGTGGGATGTATTGGTAATACGTTAATGCCTCTAGTAAATTTGTGTTCTGTGGAATTAGTAGAGTGGAAATATACCACTTTCCGTGATTTGTTCTTTTATTTACAGAAAAACCGCTACTCTGAATAATTACCCTTTAAAACCCTAAAATCATAGGTTAGATTATAACACTAAAATTCTTGGTTAGATTAAAAATGTAAAATAGTGATTCACTCATTGTGGGGTTAGGTTAGATGGGCACATGTTAAGAAATAAGGTGGACAATTTTTAAATTGAGGTGTTTTCATATTTTCTGTGGGTGTATTTTTAGTGATTTTTCCCCACAATTTCCCTGATCTTCATAGCCCTTCCCACTATTATTTTTGTTGTTTGTAATCACAATATGTTAATTCCCCTAGTAAATTTGTGTTATGTGTAATTAGTAGTGTCAAAATATACCACTTTTAAGGATTTTTTATTTTATTTTCGGAAATCTGCTATTCTTTACAATTATCTGTGTTTATTAAATGAAGAATGTCGATTGGGGAATTAGCGTTTCAATAAACAAAGAATGTTGGTTGGGAAATTAGTGTCTCAATAAATGAAGAAAAATTTTTTTTTTATATATTACTAGATAATGTTAGAGCTATAATAGTGGTCCTAGTAATTGTGGCAAAACTAATTTGATAATTAATTTTATATATAAAATAATTTGTTAATTTTCAATAAATAATATTTTTTGTTCAAAAATTTAAAACCAAGAAAAATATGCTAAATTAATAGATGGTTTAAAAAAATTAAGTAACAAAATTAAAGAACCAATTAGTTATTTTTTTAATAATAATATAATTTGTTTATATGAATGTGAAGATAATTTGGTAGTTATATTTGATGTAATATTAGAAAATAAAGATATTATAAAAGAATATTTAACTAAAGGAAGATATAAAAATATTGATTATTTTTTTTTAGTTCAAACTTATTCAGAGTTCCAAAACAATTAGTAGGAGATAATAAAAATTTTTTGGGTGTATTTAGACAAGATGATATAAATGTGTGGTAATTATCTAGTTTAGGGGCTTTTCTGAAAAACACAATAAAAATTTAAAATTATGATATATTTCTACTCTACTAATGATGCAGAACACGAATATACTAGGGGCATTAACGTCCGACTAATTTCGGAATATGTGCCCACCTAACCTAACAAAACCTAACCCCACGATGGGCGAATCACTATTTTACATTTTTAAACTAACCTAGGATTGTTGGGTTTTACACTAACCTATGATGTTAGGGTTTTAAACTAACCTAGGATAGTAGGGTTTTACACTAACCTAGGATGTTTGGGTTTTATACTAACCTAGGATGTTTGGGTTTTACACTAACCTAGGATGTTTGGGTTTTACACTAAAATACGAATGTAGGATTGCAGGGATTTAAAGGAACCGTAAAACACACCAAAAGAATGTAAATTGACTCACCTAGGTAGGGGGCTGGTATAATTCCTCTGACGTTAATAGACACAAACAAACATATTTCGCAAGTTTTTTTTAATATGTTCTACTTATTTTAACACTACGGCCGCTTCAATATCAACTAGGTAAGCTATGCTGAATTCATTAAAACAACTTTTGTTGGCATAAAACGTTTCGTTCATAAACGTAAACAAACTGTCAGAAACAGTCATCTCACAAACTTGTTCAATTTTTTAAAATATGTTGCACTTATTTTAAAGCGATGCCCCTAGTATATTCGTGTTCTGCATCATTAGTAGAGTAGAAATATATCATAATTTTAAATTTTTATTGTGTTTTTCAGAAAAACCCCTAAACTAGATAATTACCAATCTAGTAGTTAAAAAATGAAATGATAAATTTAGTCATCATTATAATAAAAGTAATTGAAAACATAGTCAGCTTAATTTTCATTATTTTTTAATTTGTCTTTAGAAAATACATGAAAATCAATTGTTTGATCTTCATCAAAATATATTTTAGAAAATCTCTTAATTTTTTTATTCTTACAGATTTATATATTTGTTTTTAGCAGTTGTTGGAATCCTTGTTAAGTTTTGTGTTTCCTACTGAGAAATTTTTTTATAAAATCGTGATTAGGATATTTTTCTACTTGATTAATACAGGATAGATGTAAAGAATAACAGTTTTTCCGGGGGAAAAATCCAGAATAGTAGTATATTTTGACTATCAATTACACAGAACACGAATTCACTAGTGTCATTAACGTATTATGCTTACAAACCACAAAAACATTAGTGGGGAGTGCTATGAAGATCACGGAAATTGTAGGGTAAAATCACTAAAAAAGGCACCCACAAAAATACAAAAATGCCTCAATTTAGCATTTGTCCACCCAATTTCGTAATATATGCCCACGTAACCTAACCTAACCTAACCTCACAATGAGTGAATCACTATTTTACATTTTTTATCTAACTTACGATTGCAGCGTTTTAATCTAACCTATGATTTTATTCTAATTTAGGATTTTAGGGTTTTAAAGTAACAGTACAACATACCGGAAGTATATGAATTAACTCACCTAGGTAGGCGGCGGGTACAATTTGCGTTATTCTAGGGCAATTCAACTATCGTGCATGACTTGCACTTATCTCACTCGCCAAAACACCATGATCTACTAAAACGTCCAAGTAATACCTGCCACATAGACTACTGTCATACACAGAAGCACTCGTACTTGCACCCTCCATTCTTAAATCACAAGCCTTCGCACGTCTCAGACACATTTCCGGCCACCACCTGTGGTTTTCAAACACTACCGTGGACAGAAACTTGCGGTGCCATTCCTTAATCCTCTTTGCATAAGGTGCTGCTGTCTGAAAAACATGTCGAAACTCCATTTGCACCCTCTCACAATAGACTTAAACTTTGAAAAATTCTATTATGTATCCAACACATAATAATAATAATAATAATTTTAAACCAAATAAAATTAATATTGAAAATATACAAAGTAAGTATGGAAAACCATTAATTAATAATTTTTTTGGGCCCTACAGGCGCAGCCCCTGAAATTCAATATTCACAAAATGTATGTACTAATAAAAATATAAATACATTTGGATAAAAAATTCTTGATAATTCAATTTTGATATCAAAGATTCTCAGGAGAAATAGTTATGATTTAGATTATAAAATTTGTGTGTTTGATTATAAAAGTTTTAATCTTATTCAATATTATCCACTGGCATTATCTTCTATTGGAATAAATGATAACAGCAAAATTAATGCTATTTTTATATTTTTAATTGTTGAAATGGTAAAAAAAAAAACAATTTATATAATATATTATGTTCAATTAGATGATTGTAATTTTCAAAGATAACCAGGATTAATAAATGATAAATTTACACTATTGCCACCAGCTACACATGCAACTAGATACTAATTTGATAAATTAACCGGGTTTATATGAATTAATTATAAAATAAATATGGATTTAGCTGATTATTTTCAAGATTGGATTTATGAAAAAGTTTCACCATCTATTAGAAAACATGGTGGATATAAATTAAATATTAATATAACTATTTTAGAAATAGAAAATAATTATTTACAAGAAATAAATAAATTGAAAAATGATTAAATAGATAATTTAAATTTAACTAGAGATGCACCTTTAAAGTAATAAAAGAAAAAATAATAATAAAATGTATGGGTTAGAAATATAAAACTAAATTGATTAAGATATGGTAGAAGAAAAACTCAAACAATTAATAACATGAAACCAAATATTGTTCCACAAACTCAAAATCCTAATATCAAATTTTATGCTTTTAAAATTATTTTAAGAAAATTTTGATTATGATTACTATGTAACAAAAACTCAAAGAATAAGTGTAAATATACAATTAGTTTTAATTCAAGATATACATCCAAATGGTAAGAAAATTTAACTAATGTATTAGAGTTTAATAGGGATTACTTTGGAATTAATAATAATCAATTTCCAGGAAACTAATTATTAAATATAATTAATAAATTACATGAAGATAAATAATACCATTTTTATAAAACAACTTATTTTTTATTATTCCAAGAATTATGCGAATTATTAAATTCTAACCATTTAACATAAACTTTATCACCTTTTGTTTTTAGAACCTTTTCAACTAAATATTTTTCTAGATAATTAGTTTTAAAAATTTCTGTTGGATTGCTACCTCTATGGATATTCATGTAGCAAAATGGCCTACGCTCGGTAGTCGCCTGTTCTGTCGTTTCGCAAGCATCTGTAGCGATGTGTCGTCAAGTGTAACCGTGTGTATAATAAACGACTGTGTTAGAAAGCATTTGAGTCCACTTCTCTGCCTTTGTGCAATAATTCAAGTGGTTATGGGCCCAGTAATTCGAGTGGTGCGACAATACAAAAACAGAAACAGTGACGGTTAACGGTTTTTTTTTAAGCGTGCATCGAGTGTCGTAATACAAGTTAAGATGGCCTCAAGTAGTAATCATTTGCAAGTAGAAAAACTTGTAGGTCGGGACAATTACGGCGACTGGAAATTTGCCATGAAGGCATATCTTCAACTAGACGACCTGTGGGACGCAGTCGAAGGAAAAGAAAAGGACAGCACGAAAGATAGGAAGGCACTCTCAAAAATTATTCTCTCTGTGGATAAAATAAATTATTCACACATTAAAAATGTGAATAATGCCAAGGAAGCATGGGATTGCCTGGAGCGTGCATTTGAAGACTCAGGACTGACAAGAAGAGTCGGACTTCTCAGAACTTTAGTTACAACTCGCCTGGAAAACTGTAAGTCCGTGGAATCTTATTGTGATACAATAATTACAACCAGTCATAAACTTAATGATATGGGATTCAGCGTGAATGATGAGTGGATCGGTACCCTATTGTTGGCGGGGTTACCCGAGGAATATAAACCTATGTTGATGGGATTAGAGAGTTCAGGAATAAAAATAACGGGAGATTCAATTAAAGTGAAACTTTTGCAAGACATTAAGTCTAATGAGGTCAAAAGTAATGATACTGTACTTTATTCATCATCTAAGGTAAATAGAAAGGAACCACCACGGTGTTATACATGTAATAAATTGGGACATTTAAAAGCTAATTGTAGAAGTCGAAGGCCTAGTAACAATTATAAACAAAATAACTGGGACAGTAAAGGCAATACAAATGACAAGACATTTTGGGCTTGTTTGTCTGGAGATAATGATGATAATTCATCATGGTATTTAGACTCATGTGCCTCTACACACATCACAAATAACAAGAATATATTTACCACTAATTTAATAGAGAAAGAGAGTTCAATTACAGTTGCCAATAATACTAACCTAAAAGTTGAGGCAATGGGAGATGCTTCACTCCATCTTAATGTTTTTGGAAAACATGTAAAAAGGAAAGTTAGAGATGTTATGTATGCAAGAGATGCCTCTATCAATTTACTGTCTGTCAATAAAATTATTCAGAATGGTTTTAAAATCAGGTTCGATCAGAATGGGGCCAAAATTTTTGATGAAACTAACAATGTTGTGGCCACAGCAAAACCTAGCAACGGTATATACCGAGTCGACACCTACAATCAACACGAAGTTAAACAAGAAATTGTTTGTTCAGTACAGGACGATTTTTTATGGCACCGCAGACTAGGTCATATGAATAGGAAAAACATGAAAATGATTACAAAAATGTCAACTGGCTTGAAAGACCTAACTTACTCTACCAATCCGTGCATTGTATGCTTGGAAGGTAAGCAGACAAGAATTCCCTTCAAATCCAGTACCAGTAGAGCCAAAAACCTGTTGGAATTAATACACACTGACCTAGCAGGCCCCATGGAGCAAACATCTATCGGTGGCAGTAAATACTTCTTTTCTCTTATTGACGATTATTCGAGGAAGATATTTGTTTATTTTTTAACAAATAAAAGTCAAGTTCTAGAGGTCTTTCAACAATTCAAGAAAATGGTAGAAAATCAAACGGGTAGAAAAATAAAAATATTAAGGTCAGACAACGGCAGGGAATATATCAATTCAGAATTTAAACATTTCTTAACTAACTGTGGGATAAGACATCAGACAACCATTCCGTATACACCAGAACAGAACGGAGTTTGTGAACGAGCCAATAGAACCATAGTCGAAAAATCAAGATGCTTACTGTTTGACGCAAGACTTCCTAAGGAGTATTGGGCAGAAGCTGTCAATACTGCCGTGTACCTTATAAATAGGTCTCCAACTTCATCACTTTGTAATAAGACACCATTTGAGACGTGGTCAGGTAAAGCACCTGGGTTATCTCATTTAAGAATTTTTGGTTGCCCAGTAATGGTCCAAATCCCAAAACAATTAAGGAAGAAATGGGATCCAAAATCAGAAAAACTCATTTTAGTGGGCTATGGTACCAACACTAAGGGCTATAAATGCATGAATCCAGTTACGAAAAAGGTAACTTTTAGCAGAAACGTTACATTTCTGGAAAATGTAATGGCACCTCAAATTCAAGAACATTGTGTAGAAAATGACCAAACAAAGGATGAAACAGTAAATGATGTCAAGAATCTACAGTATGTAGAAAATGAACAAACAAATAATGAACCAGTGAAGGATTTACAAGTCGAAAGTCAAAATAAAGTTAAAGCCCAGGAGGAGAACAGTGAAGAAGAAGAAAATGGGGTAGGAGAAAATGAAGACAAAAGTAGAACAAAATCAGGAAGAGAGGTGAAAACCCCAAAATATTTAGACGACTATAACGTTTATTCTGCCTATTACTTAGAGTCGAATGAAGATGATCCACAAACGTATGCAGAAGCAATCAAGAACCCTGAATGGGAGTTGGCAATTCTAAAGGAGCTGAAATCTTTAGAAAAATTAGGAACATGGATTATTGATGATTTGCCAGATAAAGAGAGAGCTATTGATGTAAAGTGGGTTTTCCGAACCAAAACAGATGGGACCAAGAAGGCTCGTCTCGTAGCAAGAGGTTTCCAGCAAAAGTGTGATACATTCTATAATGATATATATGCTCCTGTTGCCCGATCATCTACAACTAAAGTGTTATTATCCCATTCACTAACAGAAAATTACTCTATGCGTCAACTTGACATTCCTTCCGCTTTTCTCCATAGTGAAGTTGACACAGACATCTATGTGAAAGTGCCAGAAGGTATGAATTTGCCTGGAGGAAAAGTTTTGAAGTTGAAAAGAGCACTCTGCGGTTTAAGAAAAAGCCCGAAAAATTGGAATACCAAGTTAAATGGATTTCTGTTGTCCCTAAATTTTGAAAGATCAAATTACGACTTTTGACTATATTATAGGAATAGTATTAAGTTAATTATCCATGTCGATGACATCCTTATGATTGGCAAAAATGATGAAATCAATGAAATAGTGCATTCTCTGAAAGAAAAATTTGACGCTAGGGATATGGGTACGGTCAAAAACTTTCTAGGTTTGGAAATAGAGAGGGATGATGTATCATTAAAAATTTCTCAAAAAGCTTATATTCATAAAGTTCTAGCGGTTTTTAATATGTCTGAGTGCAAGAGCGCAAAAACCCCCATGGAAAGTGGATTTCAGTATATAGAAAACCAGCCCATTATAGATGTTCCTTACAGAGAATTAATAGGATCATTGTTGTACCTAGCTAACAGCAGTAGACCCGATATCATGTTCGCGGTTTCCTATCTCAGCAGGTTTCTGGACAAACCAACCAACCAGATATGGACTGCCAGTAAAAGAATCCTGCGATATCTGAGAGGAACAATAGACAAAGTGTTAACTTTTACAAAAGGCCCAAAAGAGTTAGTAGCTTTCGCAGATGCTGATTGGGCAGGGGACAGAAGAGACCGGGAAATTGTTTCAGGGGCAGTTTTCTTCTATGGTGGAAACCCGGTAGACTGGATATCAAGAAAGCAAACTTGTGTAGCTACCTCCACTTGTGAAGCGGAGTATGTGGCCGGTTCTGCAGCAGCACAGGAGGTCATTAACATTCAAGGTATCCTCTCCTGTTTGAAGGTAAAACAGACACCAATCTTGAATATAGACAATATGAGTGCTATATCCATGTCACAAAATTTTGTTAATTCAAAAAGAGGAAAGCACATAGACATTAAAGAACATTATTTAAAAGACTGTGTAGCCAAGAAGTTACTTGATATAAATTATGTATCTACAGAAGACAACATAGCTGACATTTTCACTAAACCTTTGTCATTTGAAAAATTTGAAAAATGTAGAAGTGACTTGAATGTTATATAAATTAAGTATTGTGAAATGTATTTATTAAGTTTAACAATTTAATTATATATATTTAAATTGAGGAGGAGTGTTGGATTGCTACCTCTATGGATATTCATGTAGCAAAATGGCCTACGCTCGGTAGTCGCCTGTTCTGTCGTTTCGCAAGCATCTGTAGCGATGTGTCATCAAGTGAAACCGTGTGTATAATAAACGACTGTGTTAGAAAGCATTTGAGTCCACTTCTCTGCCTTTGTGCAATAATTCAAGTATTTCAAATTCAAAAAAATGTATTTTTATTTCTTTATTATTCATATCTTTTAAAATACAAGTTTGTATATTATAATTTATAATTCTATCAATTTTGAATTAGTCTGTTTACTAATTTCCTATATATCCCTTTTCAAATATATATACTGCGGGCTGTTTAAGGTGCTTCCTGATTGTCTAGGGCTGTTAGCCAACCCTTGGCTGCCTACACTCTGGTTGGCTGTGTTGTTCTGCCAATCTCTGGTTGCTTCCATACTGGTTGACGGAGCTGGTTAGCCAGTCAGGGACAAGTTTGCCTCTGTCCTACTTTCCAGCCGATTTTTGTGGTTTTTGAAAAGTGGTGCCCAGATATTGCTTAATTTAAAACAGTCTTCCCTGTTTATGCTTGGATATTTCTATTGCTTCTCAGATATATATTTTCTTGTAATTGGAGATATTTGCTATTGTGCTGTATCTGTTTGCTATCGTACTATATCTGTCCAACTCAATAATGTGCTTGGTTTCAACCGAGTCTTCTGCTATGGCTGACAGAATATTTTCCTATTTGTATTCTCTGAGATGTTCCTTGACCCTGGTGATGACTCTTCTTCCAGTCTGTCCTATGTATACCTTTCCACATGAGCAGGGAATCAGGTATACACCTGCTAGTTGTGCTGCTGGTGTCTTGTCGTTTATTGATGCAAGAGAGTTGCCAACTTGTTAATAGGTTTCAGTATTGTGTAGATATTATTTTTCCTGAGAATTCAAGCCACCTAGTCGGAGACTCCTTTTATGTAAGGACTGACAGCTTTATTGGGCAGCCTATCATTGTTCTTCTTACCTTTAGTTGACTTCAAATCTTTATTTCTGTTTTGGAGTAGCCATTAGCTTGAAGGACATCAGTAATGTGTTTCATCTCTTCTTCAAACACCTTTTATAATATTTTCACCACATTGATCTTTAACTGAAATAGCAAAACCGTATTTAGAAAAAAATGTATAATTGTTTAACTATATTTATGTCCGTTATTAATTTTTTAAATTTCCTGAATCCATTTCAACTAAATCAGCTTACCATAAATCATTAATTCCAAATGGAATAACTTTTTCTAAGGAAATGTTATCTTACTATACAATGCTAAAAATTTTTTAAGAATGTTTTGATTTTTTAGAACCACATATTGATCATATGCTTTTTTGTAATTTTTTTTATTTCTTGTCTTAGTTTTTATCTAATTTTTAGTTTCTTTTTATTCTTTAAAAACCAAGTGTTATCCATTTATATGAAATAATTTTTTTACAAACTATAAGCATACATATATTAATTTCAAATTCTTTAGCGATTTGAACTCCATCAACTAAAGTTATTTTATCTCCATTTTTAATAGGAAATGGTTTTGAAAAATCTATATCATTGCCTCTTTTAACTATTCGTAAAATTCATGAATCAAATATCTGTATTAATTCTAAAAACAGTACAGTCAAATAGAAATGAAAAATAGCTTAACCCATTATGCAATTTAAAATATTGATTAGTTTTCCCTGTAGTTATTGTTCTTGATAAATTTATTGTTCGTATTCTATTAGATTGAAAATATTCTAAGTTTACTGCATCATTTGGAGCAATTGGATGTGCAATATGTGTTAATTTTTTTTTTATTGCCATAATTTTAATTTTATAATATTATTATGTAAAATAATGAATTACAGTAGAATCCCGATAATTTGTATTGTCAAGGGACTGAGTGTTAAATATGAATTATCGAGATATCCAAATTAGCGGGATTACCAATAATCGGGAGCAAAAAAAAAAGAAAAAATACATAATAACAAGATTAATGCAAATCTGCATATTTAATGATAAATGCACGGCTACATATTATGTACACATAAATCAATAATTACATCAATAAAAAACCCATTATATTTACGTTTAAAATAATCTGTAATTTTCTTTTGGTGCAAGCCTTGCATACGGGTATTATCGATGGCTTTGTCAAGCATGTTCAAAGCAGAAACTACTTCATCGCAAATGTCTGATTTCGCTAAGAAATGGCACACGTTGTTGATGTATTGTTTAGCCTCTTTAGGTGTAATTGTCGGCACATCATCTTCGTCATCAGTTAGAATCCCCGCTACCGCTAGGCCATCGTCAAAATGGATGAAATCTTCAAACATTATAGAATTTTCTTCATTTTGAGGAAGACAATTCCAATTCACAGGGCATTCTAAGTCTTGTTCAGTAACTGCTGATGAAAGTTCCACCTCCGTGAATCCACAAGCACGAAAACAGTTTTTTATTGTGCTTTCGCTAACACTTTGCCATGCCTTGTGAGCAATGTTCATGGCTGAAAATAAGGTGATTTTATGATCCTGCCCATCTTCGATGCTGTCAAAGAGTTGCATCACTACTTCCTTGCGGTAAAAGGTTTTGAACGTTTTAATTATGCCCTGGTCTAGAGGTTGCAGCTTAGAAGTAGTGTTGGCAGGCAAAAACACAACATTAACATGACTGAGCGGTGGGATATTGTTGTCGGCCGTACAATTATCCATGAAAAGTAGAATTTTTCGCTGCTTTTTCTCCATATCAGCATTCACTGATCATATCCATTCCTTGAATAATTCGCCCGTCATCCACGCTTTTTTGTTTGCACGATAGGTCATCGAAAAATTTTTATGTTTTTAAAACATCTTGGTTTGGCTGATTTGCCTATCATGAGCGGTCTTAATTTCTCAGATCCATCCATGTTGGCGGCCAACANTCCGCCATTACACTTTTCTTCCTTAAAACACATTGATCGGTGGGGGAGACACTTATAAAATAACCCCGTCTCATCGGCATTAAAAATGTTGTTGGGTTCATAAGAATCGATTATTTCTCCCAATTTGTATTTCCACTTAGAACAAACGTCAGCCAATACACTCGCACTTTCCCTACTAAGCTCCTTGAATTTTATGGTGTGTCATTTTTTAAACCTATCAAACCAACCATCACTCACACGAAAGTCTTTAATTCCCATTTTTTCTGCGAAAACGTTTTCTCTTTCTCTTAAAATGTTTCCTCCAACTGGTACATTCGAATTCCGTGCTTGCGCAAACCACTTTTTAAAATTATCTTCTAGTTGTGGATACTCACCAGTCTTAAAGCGCTTTACTTTGCTGTCCGATGTCTGGGAGGCGATTTTGTCCTTGTTCTTCAGAATTGATGTTATTGTGGAAGGAGGAACGTTATAACGTTTGGACACGTCAATTTGTTTATCACCACCGGCCACGGCGTTAACGATTTCTTTTTTTCTATAATGGAAAGACACTTATTAGCTCTTTTTGGAGGCATGGCTAAGACCGAACTGACTAACTTTTCACTCCCTCTGCTCCTTCCTAACTTCTCATAACTGTAGACCGGACAGCAAGGCGCCTCTTATTTCTGGGAATCACAGACACATCGCCTCACAGCCTACTTGGCGTCATTACCTGCCCTTCAAACCCTCCTACGTCCCTCAGTACCCTTCCGGTATTTTTTACCCTGCCCGAATTGCATAAATCTAGAGCCGGTGTACAGTCTAGCGTTAAAAACATTATGAGATAACGAGATTTTTAAGTTGGAAATAAGAATTATAAGACTTTTAGTTGAGCTCGAGCACCAAAATAAATACGTATTATCGAGGGGACCGGAATGCATTGGTTTTTTTTTACGAATTAAAGGGATTTTCTCAAGGGACCAGCAAATTTACACGAATAATCTGGACGCGAAATATTGGGATTTCACTGTGCCATAAATATCCATTTATATATAAATTTGTTTTATGATTGTATATTATAAGTATAATGACTATTTGGTTGAATTGATGTGATTTTATTTTCAATATCACTTACTCTAGTTAGTGCAATTATTTTAGTATCTAAAATATATGTAAAAAAATTTTATTAAGTCTTTGTATTAATTTTTTTGAGCTGATTTTTAACTTTTTCATTTTAATCATTAAAATTTTTATTTTCACAAAATCGCTTAACTCAAATTTCAAAGCAACATATTTTTTAAATCATTGAAAATGTTATTTGATATATAATCACTTAACTTGGATTTCAAAGCTACATCTTGTTTAAATTGATTAAAATTTTCACATTTAACATATTCATTCAGTTCACTTTTTTAAGGTATCATTTTTTAAATTATCAAATCTATAATTTATAACATAATCACTTAACTCTCTTTATAATGAATAATTATTCAAACTAGATTTTATTGTATTATTATAATCTGATATCTTTTAATCAATTTTTGGTTGGAAAAGATCATTTAACATTTTTGAATGATACTTCTTTGTTCTTTCAGCAAAATCATTAAATTACTTATTTTTAATATAATTATTTAACTCAGTTTTTAAAACATTTTTTTATAATGATTGAATTTATAATTTTTAGAATCATTCAGTTCAGTTGCCAAAGCAACAGCATTTTTTTAATTGATTAAAATTTTAATTTTTAACATATTTTGTCAAACTAGATTTATGAGCAAATATTTTTTACCATGATAGAATGAAATTAATTTAATCTAGTTTAAATATCATCACTTACAATAACAGCATTTAAATTATCAATTTTTTAAAAATTCATTATTCTAATTTTTAAGATAATGTTTTTTAAAAATCATTAAATTTTTTGTATTTAACATATCCATTACAATTTTATTTGGAATAAATTTTTTTCTATCATTAATTTTAAAACATTTATCCCAGCAACTGATTAATGGTTTTTGGAATAAATCTGTCATTTAATGATAGAGAAATTATATCCTTTAGAAAATAAATCTAGTATTATTAAACATAAATGACCACTTATTATAGAAACAGAATTTTGTATTTTATCATTACAATAAATTTAATCATTTTTGAATTAATTAATTAATTATATAGGAATATTTCCATTAAATGAATCAAAATAATAAATATCATTATTAATTTAATATCAACAAACCCAATGAGTACTCAAATTTGCAGATATATCTAAACTATTACGCATTCATTTTATTTATGTTATCTGGTAGTTCATCAATTACATAAACATTTATAAAATTTTTGTATTTAATTTTTTTACATAATTTTTATCAATTTTTCATATGGAATAATTTTAAAAAAATTGTCTTCTTTTACTTTATTTTTTCCTACAATTCCTTCAGTTCTTTTTTGTTTTGTTTAATCTTTTCTTCAATTTGATTTTTTGTTAAATATTTATTGATTTCTAAACCCTTTTATTGATTAATAGGAAAATCAAAAGTTATATTTTTTATCCTCATTTTTGTATGAAAAAAATATGTGAATATTAAATTTTTTAATAATGTATTTTATTCCACAGCTTAATTTTCTTTTAGTTAACACAGTTCCACAAAAGCAGAAGCAATTTTTTCATTAATTGGAGTTTTATATAACATAATTTCTTTAGCTTGTAAAATTTTACCAACTTCGTGTCTTGATTCCAAATCTTTATGAGCTCTATAAGCGTTATAGTAATTTTTATAAATTTCATCTAATTTATTAATTTTTTTAGCCTCTTTCTAATCTTTCATCTAATTTTGTATAAGGACCACAATAACTATAACCAGGTAAATGCATTTCTGGGCTAAATTTAAATTATTCAATGCCCAATTTTTTATTCATTTTCCATGATGTTCAGAATTACAAAATGAGTGAGGAATAACATTTAAAACACAAATTAAATATGGAATTCCTTTAGGATTATCAACAACAAAATCAGAAAATTGATCATTTAACATATTCATGATATTAACTTTTTCATTATAATTTTTATTTCCAGCATTTTCTTCACCATGAATAACTAATAATCCTCCTATCAATTAATTTTCTAACATCACCCATCCAAATTAATTCTTTAAGTAAATTATTATATTTTTTTAATCCCGGACCCCTATTTTGGTGTTTTTGGAGAATGTTTTTTCTAGTGTATTTGGTTCAGATGGTCTTTTAATATATTTTTCATAGATTGGTTTTATAATATTCTTATATTTCTAACCTTTATTTGAATTTATATGCTTATTCAGATCGTATTCTTGAAATGTAGCATGGGTTGCTAAAACAATTTCTGTGTAGTTATCATAATCTTCATTTGTATATTTATTTTCAAAATCATTTTGTTCTTTTTTATAAAGACCATCTGTTAATTAATATTCTTTATCTTTAATGGACAATCTATCGTTATTTATTTTAAACTTTATTTCCAATTTCAAAATTTTGTTCAGTTCCTCTCAAACCATATTTGTCATCACATTACGTTTTCCAGCAATTTCTCTACTGAGATTAATTAATGTTGCTTTTTAATGGCTTCATTCCTAATAACTAATCATTAAATGGTTCATCACCATCTTTAAGTAATTTTTTTTCAAATGAAGTTTCTTCGGGTGTTAGTGGATAGTTTTGATTTTTAACTGCAATGGGATCTAATGTTGTTATTAAGTTTTTATTTTCTTCAGCTACTACTTTTTTACCAATATTTTGTAACTTATAAATTAAAGACAATTCTCTTTTTTTTATTTTTCTCATATTCAACCTGTGTTTTTTATAGTTTCTAAATTTTTCTATGAATAATTTAATATTAAATAATTGCTTTTCTAAATCTTTCATTTTTTATATTAAAAAATAATTTCTGTATAATTGAGGTTTGAAACTATTAAAAGTTTTTAGAGGCAAACATTTCCTCCAACAGACCAAACTAAAAAGAATTAGAGTTGGATATTAATATTGGTGATTAATTTTCTTTCCCAAATGTTGCATATGTTTATGAACAATTTATACATGTTATCAAAGAGAGATAGTGTTAGTTATTATGGAAGAGATGAAAATATTGAAGTAACTTCTATTTTTTTCCCATATCAATTTCCTCGAGTAGAAATATTAAAACCTGGACCAATAATTGAAGCTGTTGATAATCCTGGAATTACTACCACAATGATGCATGCTTTAGTTAGCTCACCATTAGAAAAATATTTAGAAATTAGTGGTGTTGATAATAAATATCCAGTAAAATCTATTCATTCTAATAAAACAAATAAAATTGTTTAGCCATTGAAATACTTATTTGGGTTTTTTTTTTTTTTAGAGACAATCATAAATTTTATTTCAAAGGTGGTTATAAGATAACATTTTTTAGGAATTCATCTGATAATAATTGTTTATTTGTATATGAAACTAAAAAAGCGGATGTATCAGTTGATAAAAGTTACGCTGATCCAGGAAAAATTGTTATTCAAATATTAGAAATGATGTGACCAATTGTATAATATGAAGGAAATACAGCTAGTTCTATAAAAGCAAAAATTTATAAAAATTCAATAGCTCATATTAGCTTTAGTTATTAGCAATTTTTGGGGAAAGCTGTTCCTCAAGATACAAGAACATTTATTTTTTATGTAAACGATCAATTTAATAATCTTTAATTTGATATGCCTGATTATATAGTAGTTGCTTTCCAAACTAATATAAATTATTGTGCTGAACAGTATGTGTGTGCTTCTGTGTTTGATCATTGTGATGTGAGAAATATTTATGTTATAAATGGTAAAATTAAATTTTTCCTATAGAAAATTGGAATCTAGATATTGATGTTGGATTCTTGCATAAAATGTATCTACCATATCACGATTTTAGAAATTCGGAAACAAAAACTACTACAAATGATAGATACAATTAACTTTATCACAATTTTAGAAATTCTGTAACAAAAACTACCACAAATCATAGAAACAATGAACTTTATTATAAACAAACTTTAAATCCAGATTATGAATACAACTTGACGCTACACCGCTCGTCAGGGCGCCAATTTAACTTGACGCAGGCTTATCTAGGCCCCACGTCAATTAACATATTAAAGGTTCGTAGCGT
Organism: Clitarchus hookeri; assembly: GCA_002778355.1. Lineage (NCBI taxonomy): Eukaryota > Metazoa > Arthropoda > Insecta > Phasmatodea > Phasmatidae > Clitarchus > Clitarchus hookeri. The sequence goes on along the minus strand of NQII01000098.1, from coordinate 826,259 downwards.
ATGTTGTTAATGTTTAGTGGCACAGACTATAAGATGCCTAGAAGATTAAGGGTATTGCAATGAGGTAGTCTTTTGACGTTTCACTTAACTGGATAATTATATTGTCTCGAGTTTGAACAAAAAACACATACAGTAACACTTCCGAGGTGTGGTATTCTAATTTGGCTATTCGTATTAACTGGGCGACTTCGTGGTGGAGTGGGGCTTCTCTGGGCGGCGACTTTTATACTTAACTCTGTGGTGGGTGTTGGTAGGCTGTCATCTGGGGATGAGCTCCGGCGAAGTGGTAGGCCTTGGAAAAAAAGGCCCGCACTTGGTGTCGTCTCCCTGGACTGCGGTTTGGACTCGTGCTCACGTCTTCTCGCGATTCCTTGACGCAACTCTTCCCTCGGCGCGGTGGTAATGAACTGGTTCCCACTTCTCTCGTAAAGGGGTTTTTATGCTTGCCTGCCTCCCCCCTTAAGTGTCGGCACGTGTCTCTATTATTGGGGGAGGGGGTGAGGTGGAAGAAAGCAGAACAAAGCCTTTCAAAACACGTGCCCTGGTTCCTGAAGGTTGGGGGTGGCACTTTGCTCCTAGCTTGCTCTGTTAACTATTCCTTCGCGGTGCGTGTTTTCTGAATTCCGGCGAAATGCACATGATTATTTTGTGATATCTCGGTTCTCAGCTGATCTCACGGGCTTGCTAGAGGTGCTCTTTCTTGGCTCTGCGATTTCTCCCGCTTTCCTACATATGTACGTAGCACTATCCGGGTGCTCCGGCGATATGCCAGCTCTTACTTGGCACAACCTTGACACGTGTAACGGCGATCCGTTCTGGCTGTTCACCTGCCTCGTGACACGTGTCAACTGGCAGGCGCTCGCGAAGGGGGTCAGCGAGGCTTCTACTCAGAAGGCGTTACACCACAAATTATTATTGTTATTTTGCTACAAGACCAATATATATAATTGATTGTAGTTATAGTGAAGTAATAGTTGCTAAAGATAATACTAATATAAAAATTAGTGTTTATTTTAATAAAAATGTTCTAGAGCACACTATATGTAATGTTATATTTTTTAGTCAAAGGAATCCTACTTATAATCAATTGAAAGAAAAATTACAGAAGCGATATAATTTTTTATATTATTAAATGAATGAAGAATTTGCTGAAATAATTGTTTATATACTTCTTGGATTATCATAAGCATCTGTTATTTTAAATATTGTCAATATGTTTACAACTTAGAAAATATAAGATAATTGCTGCAGACCATGGAAAAGGAGTTGTCGATGCAATTGACTAAAACATATAGTTTGCACAGCAGTGAAGACAAATGTTTCTACACACAGTGCAAATGATGTTTTTCACATTGCAAAGGACTGATGTGAATCATCACACATTTTTTATGTGAACAAGGAGGAAGTAGATAATGCTAGCAATTTATTAAATAAAAGGTGGGAGAAAGTACATAAAATACTGGCAATAAGAAATTTTCACCACTTCAAATGAGCTGACAGCTGTCATATATATATATATATATATATATATACATACTGGGTTTACCTTAACATCAGCTGATGAAGTAATTAAATTTGCACTTCCTAATTTTACACAGTTAAATCATCTGCGCTGTTAGAGATGCAGTTATGTTTTTTCATCAGACCTGATTGTGAAGATAACTCTGAATCAAACTTGAATTATGACACATAACTTCAAACTACTTGGGGTAAAAAAATACTTTCCCTGAAGCCCGTGCTGCCCCTCCAACTGAAATGGCAGCCAAAATGACATCCATCCAGGTTCATTTGTTAAAGTTGTCATTATTGACGAGGGCAATGCCCAGATAAAACACACATCAATTGCAATATGCCAGACTGTAATTAAAGAAGAATTAGGTGATGTAACAGTTTAGAAACAACAGAAAAACATTTACAGAGTCTACAGAGAATGAGAACCAACAAGTTGAATGCATTTTGCCAACACCAGCAGTGAAAATGGTTTGACCTTGACATAAATGTTTTGACAGAGTTTATTGCAACAAAAACAGTTGGGCAATGCTTTAGTGTGTGTGTGTGTGTGTGTGTGTGTGTGTAGATATATGTGTATGTGTATATATATATATATATATATATATATATATAT
>NQII01000098.1:809096-823985 GCA_002778355.1 Clitarchus hookeri | reverse complement strand
GGAGAGAGTCAAATTTTAGGGATGATGGAGAAGGAAAAAGTGAAATGAGATAAGGAATGGTGTTAGTTAAGTTGTAAGCGAAAAAGAGGTGAAGCAAAATTGGAACATTCTGTACTGTTTTTATTGTCAACATCATACATACCATGATAAGATGAATAAGTTTTACAGAAGATGTTTGAAATGGCAGACCCCAGCATCGATGCAGGCATGACAGCATCGCAAGAGTTTCTGATGCATTCGTAGTAACATCGCTGACGACGTTCTGATGACATCACAGGCAGCAAGAATTTTTGCCAGCAGGTTTTCTTCATTAAGTACCGGTGACCCGATAGGAAAAAAGTCTCGGGGTGAAATCGGGCGAACATGCTGGCAATGAAAAAGGACCTCCTCTTCTTGTTCACCTTTGCGGGTACATCTCGTCAAGGACTTCACAAGCACCGGCTGCAAAGTGGGCTGGGGCTCCATCATGTTGCACCCACAGTTGTTGACAGACAGCAAGTGGGACATCCTCCAACAATTCGGGGAGTATGTGTCTCCGAAACAACCTGTACACTGGTGCTGTAAGGCGGCGTGGACTAAGATATGGCCCTATTATGTAGGTGGTCGTGGATTATGCCTGCCCACATGTTAACAGCAAATTGCTGTTGATGGTCCTTCACAACTGTTGCATGGGGATCATCAGCCCAAACGTGGCTATTTTGAGTGTTCAGTATCCCGTCTCGAGTGAAACATGCTTCATCTGAGAAAAGAACATTAGTATGAAGAGGATCCATCACACAACACTGTAGTAGCCATTCACAAAAAAATGATGCGTGGAGCAAAGTCAGCTGGGCTCGAGGCTTGGACTTTCTGCCGATGGTAGGAGTGCAGCAACTGCTTGTGCACTACATCCCATACAGTGCTGTGGGCCACATCCATTTCACATGCTACTGCCCGGATGCTCACTGCTGGTTCTACTGCCACGCGATCAAGCACTGCTTCTTCAAAGTCAGGTGTCCTTGCAGTTAGTTTTCTTTCTTGGTCGTGGAATTGTGGTCTCAATTGCCCTGTTTATATTAAACTCAGGGAAACATTGAACATGCTGGATGTCTCCTCTGTGGATATGTAGTCTGATACAACAAGTACATTTGCTTGCTCATACACAAACACGATATCAGCAAGTTCCTCAACTGTGTACTCCATTTCTGTCTTCACTATTCACTGGCAAAACACACACTGCAGTATGCAAGTAGTCAACAGGCCTCTGGCTTCTTCCATGCCACCTTACACCAACAGTCTTGCATTCGCCTGATCTCACCTCGATATGTACAGAATGTTCCAATTTCGCTTTGCTACCTTTTCCACCTATAACGTTTGACTAAGACACTTTCGGTCCACCATTCCCTATCTCATTTCACTCCTTTTGTCCTTCTCCATCATCCCTCAAAGTTTGACTTATCACGGAAACAACCCGTATGTTTGCTAGCAAATGTTTGAATAATTTATTTTTTGAAGCCTTTTCCCAACCCGTATATACTCCAGGTGATCACATAAATTTTTTCTTCTTTTATAATAATGTTTTTTTAATAGTATAATTTAGACACCCACCAATTGGCTACAAGAAGTCAGAAACGACCTAAAATCACTTTCAATTACAGAAGAAAACACGAGAGACCGTGAAACCTTCAGAAGATTGGTCGACACTGCAAAATTTGAACCCAAAATCAGAAGGAAAAACAACTACACCTTCACGGAGGAAAGAAAACAAAGACAGTCACAACTCATGAAGGAATATTGCGCAGCAAGAAAACTCAACCAAAATGGTTCCAAGCGCTCTTAAATAGGGCAAATTCAAATTTAAAAAAAAAAATTTAGACTTGTTGAATATCACCTTACAACTTTTGTGAAGGATGGTAGAGAGAATAAAGTATAATTGTATTAAAACTGGAAAAATGTAAATGTTATTTGGTTGCAGTTCATTAGACATGCTCAGGTGAGCTCTGAGGTAAAACTGGCTACACACTAGGGCTGCAGCCAATGAACAGAAATATGAGGCTTGAAAATACATTGGGAGGTGGAGTCTAGCTTACAAGTAGTTTAAAACTTGAAATTTTCCTTGGTTTTCTTCAGACACTTTTTTTTCATTTTTGTGTAATGACCTTCCAAGTGAGTTCACAAAACATGTAGCATCCGCGACATTACATTTTGTCCAGTTATTATAAAAACAGTAATTGTTGGGAAATAAAATTGTGCCAGAAAGGTATTATGAAAAGATTTCAAACTCATGATATGAAATTAACATTGGGCTCAATTTTAATTTTTGGGACTTGAAATAATAGAATGTAACATCCATGACAATTCGGAGCAGTTCAATAGTAAATGTCAATAAAATGGTATTAGCATGCAGCAAAAATATGTTGTAAAAACAAACCCAACTCATTAATTTACATCCTGTACCCCTTTTCCTATTGTGTGTATATACTTTTGTTTAGCCTCCTTTCTATCATGCTTCAAAGATATACAATGCATGATATCATTCAGCAATTCTCCACATGAGAAAGAGAGAGAGAGAGAGAGAGAGAGNGGGGGGGGGGGAGAAAAATATTCCTGCTGAAAAATTATATGTACAATAATGGAGTTTTGGAGCTTTTCCATATTGGGTGCTTGATTTCTTAGATATTTCCAAAAAAAAATTTAATTCCCAGTTTTCTTGGATGCTAGCTACCCTGATTATACATACTCACTGAACCTTTTTTCTTGTTGGTACAGCAACGATCAACATATAGTAAAATGTGATTTTAGGTGCCAACTTAGGATTCTGCAAATAAAATATTAACTGAAATATAATTCAAAACATTTCAGGGCATCCAACTACAGGGAAATATCAGGGAATTTTCACGTGGGTTAGGGAAAATGTAAATAATTGTTACCCCATAGAAGCTGTTAGTTGTGTGAATATAGGATAAAGTAGCTATAAGCAAGTGTGTTTTAGAATTTCAATTTTTAAATTTGTGAACTGGCAACAATACATCTTTGCCAAGTGACGTAGGGCCTATATGTACAAAATAAAGTGTGTATGAAATGGACACTCATGTTAAGTCAATAGCGTATATCACGAGAAATATCGATGGGCGCTGAATAAAGTGTTGGCCCTGCGTACTTGGTCTGTTGCAGTGTAATTTAATTCAACTTCACTGACAGCATATTTGTTCAGTCAGCGGTGGAAAAAATATGGAATTGGTAGGTTTCTCTCCTGGAAATAGGTCAGGGAAAATGGTAAGATTCTGCCTGGGAAACAGAGAAAAGTCAGGGAAATCCAACATGGAATTTCAGTGGACACACTGCATTTTGTGGTTCTCAGTGAATTACTACATTAAATAATGTGTTTGCCTTTGTTTTGTGGCATTGTTTCTGGTCCTGAGAAAGTCACCTTTTTTCATGTACCAACTTTATACTTTGTATGGTTTTTTTTTCCTCAATATTTTATAACTTCTTTACTGCATTGAAAATCATTGAAAAAAAGAAACCTATGTTAGTGCTACACGTAAAAGGAATTAGTAATTTTTTAAGGAAAACTAAATATTTCTAATTTTTTACATGTTTATTTGTTAAGAAAAAGTAACATGATATCTGGAAATTCCAGGGAAATGTCAGGGAATTTGTTATAAGGTTACTAGAATACTAATAGCTACCTTCAATTAAATTCATTTTGCCAGAAATGCACAATCTAATTATTCAGAAACACTGGAAAAGGAAACAAAAGGGAGAAGGTGTAACGATGGAATGAAGAAAAAAGAGTTGGAGTTTAAAAAAATACTCTCATTAAAGAAGATGATGAAAAAACACAAATAATAATTTTAAGTGACCTATTCCACAATTTCGTTATTTACTAAAATAAATTTTTTTTAATTAGAAAATATGACATTTTTATTTAAAATTGAGTGGCTTACAGAGTTGTATAGTATAAAAAAACATTTCATTTTCATTATATTATTTTATGTAATATTTGGTGAATGTGATAGTATTTACAGCACAGTTATGTCAGATTTCACTTCAGGGTATTGTCTAGCAATTTTTTGGTGGCACAGTAGCCATCCTGTACTGTGCACTAGCATTCAACTCAGTGTGGAGAATGTGTAATATGCTTGGTAGTATTTCTACAGCAATTCTCAAGGATATTTTGTTTACTGCAGGTTGCTTGTGGTTAAATGAGCATTTTTGAAAAGCCTGCTTGAGATGTATACTTTTCTACCTATTTTTATACCCTTCCATCATATTTAAAATTAACATTGCCACTATCTTGATCACCATTCATTCAACAATAATGTGAAACTGAAAACAATATTATGATTGCAAATAAGTTGTCAGTATGCAGTATCTTACTTTTATGTGCATAAAACTTATATTAATACATCATGTTTATTCTTTGTCCACAAATATTGTCATTCTTTTGATAGAACTTTAAGACATGGAACTACTTTTCCAGTAGCACTTGCCAACCTGACTGGTAACTTACCAGTCAGTGTATCCATTAAAAAAAGTATGCAATTAAAAATAGAGACCGTTTTCAAAACTTAATTTCAGATATGCACTTATTTAAAAGAATAAAGCTGGAATCACAGTAGCCCGATGAACACAACATGACAGCCCAACACAATGTCAGAGCACAGTGAAATATATTTTATTCAGTGTTCACAGTAACCTGGTGTCTGCCCAACAAGTGTTGGACATGGCTGTTTAAAAATCATAAAACTTAAAGGTATCCATATAATATCCAATATTTAAGATTTACAACTCTGAAAGTGAACTATTATTTGCTTTTGATAATATTTGAATTATTTTAACAATATCTGATATCATGCGAGAAAAAATGTATTTCAAAATAAACCATAACATGATTTTTGCACTGGGTTAATTATTTACTACAGTAGGCAAATGCATATAAAATTTTGTTTTGTAATGTTGTATNTACTTTTATGTGCATAAAACTTATATTAATACATCATGTTTATTCTTTGTCCACAAATATTGTCATTCTTTTGATACAACTTTAAGACATGGAACTACTTTTCCAGTAACACTTGCCAACCTGACTGGTAACTTACCAGTCAGTGTATCCATTAAAAAAAGTATGCAATTAAAAATAGAGACCGTTTTCAAAACTTAATTTCAGATATGCACTTATTTAAAAGAATAAAGCTGGAATCACAGTAGCCCGATGAACACAACATGACAGCCCAACACAATGTCAGAGCACAGTGAAATATATTTTATTCAGTGTTCACAGTAACCTGGTGTCTGCCCAACAAGTGTTGGACATGGCTGTTTAAAAATCATAAAACTTAAAGGTATCCATATAATATCCAATATTTAAGATTTACAACTCTGAAAGTGAACTATTATTTGCTTTTGATAATATTTGAATTATTTCAACAATATCTGATATCATGTGAGAAAAAATGTATTTCAAAATAAACCATAGCATGATTTTTGCACTGGGTTAATTATTTACTACAGTAGGCAAATGCATATAAAATTTTGTTTTGTAATGTTGTATNGCATGATTTTTGCACTGGGTTAATTATTTACTACAGTAGGCAAATGCATATAAAATTTTGTTTTGTAATGTTGTATTTAAATTCTCTGTGCTCCCCGACGAGCCCAATATAACGGAAAGTAGAAATAGAATCTACTTTTGCCGAGCCGTCAGGGCTGAACTATTGTCACAGTGACCTTACTTTACATTGGCTTCTACCCAGATTTTGCTGTGTCAGGATTGTCTGGGTATTGTGACTCCAGCGTAACATGTGTGTGTCCAGTACTTTTAGTCAAACTTAGTTGTCATAGAGCTTTGAGTCATGGTTTTTGCATATGTTATGTAGTTTCATAAATGTTTTATTGTGCTCATTATAAAATAATTCAGTTTGATTGGCTTTGTTACAGATGTGTCTGTAAATGTGGCATCACGCAACATGCATGCGGTAGCACAGCAGACATAATCCCTGGCTGGGATTGTGATGGGCCAGAAGTTGAGCATTCTGAAAGGCTATTTTGGAGAAATGGAAAACCGAGAAAGTAGTTCAGGTGGAAGTGGAGATAATGTGGAAGAGTATGGTGCCAATAGTCTGGTTCGCTTGGTTCCCAACATATCCCACCTAACTAGCAGAGCAAATGCTAATAGGCTGGATGGTATGAATGAACTATTTGAGAGTATTTACAGCAACTGTATGGAAAATGTAAGAAGGGAAGGTAATGGAAATTTGGTCCAAGGGGAAGCTGGTTTGGGCACATCCTCATGCGAGTGTTCGGGGAAGCATGCCGACATAACCAAGAAGCACGATGAACCTCAAGGGCCAGGGTTATTTCGTCATGGGCCAGCCAGAAACCTTTCGCTTGTCAGCGGGAAGAGGTCACGCACGAAGTCTGCACGGCTATCCAAAGATGCTGTGGGTGGGAACAAAAAGAAGCGCAACAACTGGGTGTTGAAATTCAACTGTGCTCGGCTGAAAGGCAGCGGCAGGGGAGGTGGACCAACTGCAGATCCAGACATACCAGAGCCCAACATCGGGTGTAGTTCATGCGTATGCACCAGCTACCAGAGGACGGAGGAACATCACCTGGGTGCAGGCATTGTGTTTGGGGGCTCATCCGGAGCCCAGCTGGAGTCGTCGTCTTCGTCCCCGAGCAGCGGCTCAAGTAGCGGGGGTGAGGATGGTGCAGGTGTTAGGATGCCGGCAGACAACCTCATAGACATGTCCAAGTTCAATCCTGATGATTACCCTATTGAGGACTGTGATGAGAGGGCTCGGCTAGAGCGTGCACGGGAGATTGCAGAAGGGGTGGATCCTCCCCCAGGGTTTTGCCCCGGCCAGCACATACAGTTAGTGTACCCAGAGCTCACCATCGATAGCCTGACTGCCTTGTTTCAAACACACCTGGGGATGGGAATCCACCCAGCAGCCCTGAATGCCCTATCACAACTTGATGTAAGCCTCTCCCCTGCAGTGCAGAGGGTGGTCCATACGCAGGTGGACTACATCCATTGTCTGGTTCCGGACCTGCTCCAGATAACCTCATGTTCCTTCTACTGGGGCAAGATGGATCGCTACGAGGCAGAGCGCCTGTTGGAGGGGCGTTCAGAGGGCACGTTTCTCTTGCGTGACTCTGCACAGGAGGAGTATCTGTTCTCGGTGAGCTTCCGCAAGTATGGTCGCTCCCTACATGCACGCATTGAACAGTGGAACCACCACTTCAGCTTTGACTCGCATGACCCGGGTGTGTTCTCGTCCAAAACAGTGTGCGGTCTGATTGAGCATTATAAGGACCCATCCTGTTGTATGTTCTTTGAGCCCATGTTGACGCTTCCCCTCCATCGCAACTTTCCCTTCCCCCTTCAGCACCTGTGCCGTGCCGTTGTTTGCAGTCGGACCAGCTACGATGGCATCAATCAGCTTCACTTGCCAAAAGCACTCAAGAACTACCTCAAGGAGTACCATTACAAGCAGCGTGTGAGAGTTCAGAGGTTTGACCTTGAGCAGTAGCTGGTTCCTTTTGCATGTTGAAAACTGTAGTGAAAAATTTTACCTGCAAGTTGGCTGCAATCATGTTCAAATTTACACTTGTCTGTTGGTGACAAGGCCACTTTTTTGTGTAGGATATGAAACCATAACAATTAGTTATATATCAGGAACAGGTTTAGCTCAGTGGTAACAATCAAAGTTGAATTTTCTTGCATTATTGCACCTACCCAGAACAATTGGTGTAGTTACCTGTTGATGCAGTAACCCATAAGTAATCATGTTGTCAATATATTTATTGCAGATATGCATTTTTTATATTGACAGAGTTTCAATGATAAATATTGTCTTTCACCTCTGTGTGTTTGAAATAAATTGAATGGTTGTTTTTATTTAGTGCAGTGTTAATCTCAGATTTCATGGAACAAATTTAATTTGTGTTAAATTTTTGTACATTGAAAATTATTTGATTGTGACTGGATCATTGTTAAATAGTGTAGGAATTTTTACAGTTTCAAATGAAGAAATCCACTTAAATTTGTTTAACTTTGTACTTGCTCATAATGAGCAGTTACTTTATTAATTTGACAGAATTGTTGAAGTGTTATGAAAGTTGTATTTGTATATAATCTAATGAGTATTAACTTTAATTTAAATAATATCATTATTGTAAGATTTTAGTTGATAATTGAATATAACTTTTTTTTTNAATGAGTATTAACTTTAATTTAAATAATATCATTATTGTAAGATTTTAGTTGATAATTGAATATAACTTTTTTTTTCTCATTGTATGCTTTACATTTTAAAGTAAACACATTGCAACTTTGAATAGAGAGGCATGTAACTAAAGGGAAAGTGGATAGTGCAAAATCAGAAGAAAATAAAAAGGTTGTTTACTGCTTTACAGTGTTGGAACTTTTTTATATTTTTGTATGCATTTGCAGATGAAAAAAAATTGTTCTTTCATTGTAGATAGAGCTAAAATGTAGGTCTGATGGAACAATGTAGTAGTGTTAGTATATCAGTGGCAGCTCTTGCCAAAGGATGCAAGAGCATATGTGTCCTCCCAAGTAATCAAGTAATACAGGGTGCGGCAACATAACTTCCTTTTTTTTAAATCCGCGCCAGGCAGGTGGTGGGGGGCGTAGCGGAGTGGGAGTGGTCTCATCGGGTAGGCGTGGTCCTAAAGTTTGTTCCCCTCCCCGGTCAGTCGCCAGCATGCGCTGGAACAGTGTGGAGCGTGCATTTACTGTTGAGGTGTACTTTTCGAACGGATGTTCTGTTATAGCAGCGCAGTGCGCCTTCCGAAATCACGTTACTGTAGCCCCTGTCCCGGACCGGAAATCAGTTGTTACATGGGTCGCTACGTTCAGACAAACCGCGAGTGCGACAAGACGAAGAACTGAAGTCTCTCGGCCAATCAGATCGCCTGAGAACATTGAGGCAGTGAGAGCTTCAATGTTGCGATACCCACGGCGTTCTGCTCGCAAACATACGTCTGCCCTTGGGATTTCCGATCGTTCCTTGAGGCGAATTCTTCACGATGACCTTCATTGCCATCCGTATAAGTTAGCTATTGTCCAGGAACTCTTTGAACACATGTGAGGCACTTCTCAAAAACGTTCCTGAGGACACAATTGTTTTTTTTCAGTGATGAAGCCCATTTTCACTTGAGTGGGTTTGTTAACAAACAGAACATGCGCTACTGGAGCGACACCAATCCCCGAGAATTGCATCAAAGGCCTTTGCATTCACCTAAAGTTACAGTGTGGTGTGCGATTTCCTCAGGTGGGATTCTTGGTCCCTGGTTTTTTGAACAAAATGAGGTCACAGTTACAGTGAATTCAAAACGGTATGTGAACATGTTGCAGAACTTTTTTTTCCACGACTTGATTAATTGGATCTTGGAGACATTTGGTTCCAATAGGACAGAGCAACGGCTCACACTTCAAGGGCATCAATGGCTGTTTTGAGGGAACACTTCCCGGAGCGCCTCATCTCAATTAGGGGCGATTTGGAGTGGCCGGCTTGGTCCCCCAATTTAACCCCTTTGCAATTATTTTTTGTGGGTTTTTTGAAATCCCGCGTTTATGTCAACCGCCCAAGGACACTTCAACACCTAAAAGCCAACATCCGGGCATAAATTGCCAACATACCCGCCGATATGCTGTAGAGGGTCATGGCAAACGCCAGAAATCGGTTTATTCAGTGTATGGGCAATACGGGGCGTCACCTAACAGATATTATTTTCAAAACTACGTAGAAAAAAACTTTAGATATGTACCTACATTATAAAAATAAAATTGAAAAATTACTGATTCATATAATGAGTTTTATTTCGTTTTGAAAAAAGGAAGTTATGTTGCAGCATCCTGTATTTAACATTCCACACCAGTGAACTACTTTTTTCATAATCTTTATTTCCTAATTTAACTGCATAGGTTATTTAGTTTAGTCATTAAATGTTGTTACTCAGGGGCAATTGGAAAGGGTGGGATATAGTTCAGTATTATAAAGGTCATCTGAACCCAAAACTTGACAACATGAGGTCTTGGACACCAGGAGTATCACACAAAGATAGAGGTAGGAAAAAAATTTGTTCACCTCCATTGACACAAAACAGCAAAGACACCTAGCAGGGCCATGGTGGTGTAGTAGTCAGACTGCCTGCCTGCCACCGAGATGAACCGGGTTACGTTCCCAATGAGGTCACTCGGATTTTCACTTTGTGGAAAGTAGTCTGAAGGTTTTTTCTCAGAGTACTCCCATTTCCTTCGCCTAGAATTAGGGTTCGCTTGTGAGTAAAGCAAACACCAGATTGGTTCAGGTGCCCGCTAACTATAAAATACTGAGGGAAATTAAGAAGAACCTTCCAACGAAAACACAAGTGTAAACAGGTCAGAAGTTTGATATCTCTGTATGTTAAATACAAGAAATGGATAAATTGTTTATCAGTTTAGAATTCTCATTTTTTGGTAACACGAGGCTCCAGGGAGACGCAAAGTTTACCTTTTGAACCTCAATGTACACAAAGTGTAAGATTGGAATAATATAATACAATAAATACACATTCATGCGGTAATAGCGTAACTGCTTTGGCATCAATTTCTTAATCATGGCGGAACTAGGAATAATTATATTTGTACTTTAAGATTTAACTCTGTTGCAATAGCAGACTTGCCAATTGTTACGATATTTCCGTAAATTGTATGGAAATCATNACTTTAAGATTTAACTCTGTTGCAATAGCAGACTTGCCAATTGTTACGATATTTCCGTAAATTGTATGGAAATCATGCCCTTTTTTATGATTTTACAAGAATGCCGTGGTTTTTTTTTCTTCTTCTTTCTTTCAAGTTCCAAAACTCGGAGAAAAAAAAAGTTTAGAGCAAGTATTTACCGTTTATTATTAGATGTATTTCCACTGTTGAATTGGTAGTACATTCTGCAAACGTGGTGGTTGCAGCAGTGTTTGCAAATTCACTACAAACATTTGTTAGGCAGTTGCAGATTTCTGCTACTTGAGTTATGAGATAGGTCATAAAGGTAATTTACAGGAAGTTGCCATTTCCTTTGGTGTGGCGCTTGTGAACGCAAACTTTTGTTGCAACTACTGCAAATAGCTTGCTACCAGTTCAATAGACACTGAAAATATGCCTATCATTACCTAAATTATTCAGTTGGTTGATAGCCAGCCAANCTTGCTACCAGTTCAATAGACACTGAAAATATGCCTATCATTACCTAAATTATTCAGTTGGTTGATAGCCAGCCAACCACATAATTTATTTCTTTGTTGTATTACTTTCCTTGCAGACTGTCTTAAGTTTCAGTAGCTTACAGCCAATCACAAAATTGTATTTATGATTACTTCGGTTTTCTGTAGCGTGTGTGCAGTCTTGCGACCTTGGTGTTTTCGTTTATTTGGAATTCATCTACAATTCAGGTGTATTCATTTATTTACCATTTTGGTGCAGTAAAAAAAATAGTTATTTGTTTGTGTGGAATGTTTTTCATGTGCACAGTACAAAAAAGTATTTTCAAGTATTTTGTGAAGGTGCAGGTGGAGTTTTCTGTGCATAATCAAGTCAAGCAAAGGAACACAGTTTGCATATTAAAAATGTCAGGGAAATTTTTCAAATCATAAAATAACTCAAAAGTAATTTCAGAAGTGTTAAATAACCCGTCAACTTTCNAATGTCAGGGAAATTTTTCAAATCATAAAATAACTCAAAAGTAATTTCAGAAGTGTTAAATAACCCGTCAACTTTCACGGTCCTGCCATAATGTTGAGAAGTCTCTAAGTTGTACGTCAGGTGGTAATCAAACTAACTGCTATAAGGTACCATATATTTGGTATGTATGCAATACTTTCGACCACTATACCATGCCATGTAATAAAGTAAGTATGCGATACTGTAGTTTCACCAACCAGCATACTATTTTTATGCCCAGTACACCATATTTTTGGTACAGTGTACCATATTACTAATCACTACGACCAAAGTTGGAGAACTTCGTGTAGGCTCGGCGCCTCTGTTTGGTGCATGTAACATATTGTGCATGCAGGTTACATTGTATGGAATTTATTATTGGGTGGGATTGTTTTAAGAGTTCATTTTGCTCAAATTAAAAGTCGTTGCATACTTACATATTATGTAATCATGTCACAACTGATAGGTAACATTTACAGAAAAGAAGAAAATTTGGGTAAAATGCTGGAAAACTTGTGTCTTGTAATTTGGCATCACTGACGATGCTGATTGCTTTGCAAGGCGTTGTTGCTTGTGTTTCTCTGTTCGTGTGTATTCGACAGTGCTTTTTAACAACTTAACGTTTATCGGTGCGGACCTACAGTTCTGACGGTGAAAGGATAAAAAATTGAATGTGAAAAGTGATTGGAACCTACCAAGTGAACACTTAAGTTTTAATAATTGATTGTCACAGAGGAGAAAGATGGAGGCATAACCTAGTTCATGTGGGGATAAACATTACATGTAATAATAGTGTTTCATTTGTGTTCGTTTTCTTGCCACGTTTGTTATATTTTTGAGACGTGGCAACAGCATCACATGGCGGGGAAGAAACATGTAGCTGCTAGAGAACAATTGGTGAGTTTGAAAACATTTCTAAATACTGCTACCAAACCATGCTCACATAATGTGATCTCGACTTCAACAGAAACTGTATCACTTTGTTCTTCACATTCTGTTGTGCAAAACAGTCTGCTGGTCTCCTGACATTTGTTTGGAAAGAAGAGGTTACAAAAGCTAATGTTATTCGGTGCATACATGCTGTTATGCAACATCACACACTGCGTGGTAGAGAGTCTAGTTTCGCATTATTTCCTGTGATGTTCCCAGATTTAGAAATTGCTTCTAAAGTTAATTTTTGAATGCAAAATATTCTGTCAAACTTCCCTAATGTTCAAGAACAGCCAAAAAAATTTAAAAATTACTTTTTTCCCTCGTGGGAATGCAGCATTAGAAAGCGGTTTTTCGATTAGTAGAGAACTTCTTGTAGAAAATCTTCACGAACAGTCACTTGTTGGCCTGCAGCAAGTGCATTATGCAACTTCCAAGGTAGTCAGAATTGGAGTGGACACCCTGATATTGTTCAATATGTAGAGGCAACATTCAACCATTGGTCATGGGGGGGGGGGAGATATGATGTGCAAAATGTTGCACAGAATGTTGCAAAGAATGTTGGATGTGTATCTCCATCTGATTCTGCTAAAAGCGGAAAATTGATGTCGGATAGTGGGTTGTTTGTAAAACAATGTGCAGTATACGAAGTAAGTTCCAGTAACTCACATGCTGTTAAAAACCGAAACTGGATGGAAATTTGCATAAAAAGTTGTACTTTCAACAATGCTTCACCATCACCATCAGCAAAAGCAACCGTAAAGAACCAAAGCAGTACTCTTTTCTGTGGAGAGAAGTTGTTCATGTAGTTGTCTTCATCTTCAAACAAAGCCTTCTGTTAAATTTTACTTCATGTTACTTTTGCAGTCAGCATCTTCCCAAATACATATTTTAAGGAAGTTGCTTTGCAACCTTCTAAAAGAACTCTGTTCAAAATTTTTAAAATCTGGGGCAATCAAGAATGAGCCATAACGTTACGTAAAATGTCACCAACTTGAAAACCAGAGACAAAACTCTGAATTAGTCATTGGTTGTCCTACATCCGGGATTGTTCGACTAGCTGGATGATGCTGAGAAGTATTTTTCGCTGCAGTAAAGGAGTATTTCGCAACTGCTTGTGATTACATTCTTCGCAAATTTCCATTAAATAATGAAGTTCTAGAAAAAGCAGAAATTGCGAATACAGTAAACTCCTAAATTTCCAGGGTAATGACTGGCTCAGGGTTCATGGATAACTGATATTCACGGTTAAAGCAATTTGGGGGGGATGTTTACTTTAGGCCTACATACTATACATATAGGTTATGTAAAAAATAACATAGTCATATAAGAATTAAATTTTTTGACTACCAGTGTGGGGCAAATCATATTAACATCACATACACAAAATCTGTATCAACTGATTAGCGAACTATTACAAGAAAGTGTCGCGTTGGCTATTTTGATAACCTACTTTTGCACAACAGACATTGGACAAATATGCGGGCATGAAGGAGATCGTAGACCAAATGTTGATGTATTTTATATCGTTACAAAACAGCTGATATTAGTGTAATTAAACTTTGTTTTAGAACAATGGGTAAATGTTTAAACAAAATGGAACACAGTATGTGATGTTTTAGCTTCTTTTGCCTCTTCTTCAGAGGCTGCAGCTAGTTCTTGCTAACGTCGCCACGTGTATGCTTTATATTAATTGAAGAGGCCACACATCTGCCGCAGGGTATTTTTCAAGTAGTTCTACATTAATTTGACGTATATTTCAAATCCAGAGTTTTTTAAGCCCGAACGACATGAAAAATTTACTTTTAAGGACGTGATAGATATACTTTTGCGACACAGCAGCGAAATAGGCGAGTGTGCTGCCATCAGTTAGCTAGTGCACGTTGCTAGCTTCGGAAACCATGCCTACATGAAATGACTAGTTTTCCAAGTGTAAAGTGCAAATATATGAATGGTCAGTTTTATATTTTCCGCAAGTTCTATAAATATTTTAACGTAACATATTTCCATGTGTAGCAATTCTGCTTGCTAATAATTCAACATGCAATCGCCAATCCTTTCTAAGGCCGGCTCACTTTTTTTTTTAAGCTTAAGGAAAAGTGTTTGCCTGGAATCTTGCAAAACCTGGAGCTTGAGGTTGAGGAGCGACGATGGGGGGTGTAGGGGAAGGAATGCAGTGGATTTGTATCAAACTATGGCAATATAATAAAATTGCAACTTATTAAAAAACAAAAGATACTCCTCTC
>NQII01000098.1:734158-808247 GCA_002778355.1 Clitarchus hookeri | reverse complement strand
ATATAATTTTTATTTATTTATATATATTTATATATATAATTTATTTATTTAATTTATTCTTGCCCACCACTTGAAAATTTATTACAAACTTCTTATCAAACCCAGCAAAATTAGTAACATGAATTTTTAGTGCCTCCAGCAAACATGCCTCCTTATTTGTTAACAACTTTAAAATGTGTACAACTCTATTATTACCAGATTACTGTACTTTATCTTGTCAGACAAGCTGTGATCAACTACTGAAATTTAGGATTAAAGAAATTATAGAACATTTTCAAAACAAAAATCTTGAAGGGAAACGATACATTTTATAAATTGGAAGAGAAAATTACTCTGATTATGACATTCGTATTACGTCATATAGCTTTCCATAAATTGAATTCAATAAAGACCTAAGAAAAATTTGATCGAGTGAAAAGGCCTACAGAAGTTCTTACAAAAATGCAACATACATTCAGACTTACACTGCATATTTGAATATTTTAATGGATAATTAAGTAGTGTACATTAAATGTGTCTTATTAAGATGGAAAATACACAACAACAAAATTATATTTCATAAAATGCAACGTACAGAAAGATTTAAACTAAATATTTTATATGTAAATATTTTTAAAACAGACTAACTCTAACACACAAATTTACGAGTTCATAAATAATCGTTGCAGACAATTTGTACACCATGACGTGAACCGCATGTTCACGAGTCCTTTTGCCCACTGACTGCCGCAGTATACCCACACCAGACGCACCACACCGACAGGCTTGTGGGCACGAGTGCATTAGTGTTAATTATTTATTCAGTTTATTTCGTCAGTGTATTTGTAAATAGTGTCAGTGTGTAATTAATTAATCATGTGTTTTGTCATCGGAGACAATTTGCCCAGCCACAGCCAGAGACATGTGACATTCTACATTTGGCAATGCTGTGGCTGGTGCAATGAAAACGTTTTAGAATAAGTATTATCATTTTTATTATGTATTTGTGTAATTGTAATTATGTTTTCTTGTGTTAATTTAGTTCATCTCATTTTCCATCCCATAATCATCTTTCAGTGTACATTATGTTTCAATATATCACCGCATGGCGTCAGCGGCGGCTAGACTGCGGAAGCCGGCGCACATTTCCGGGAGTATTCGTCAACCCTTGGATGAGCACGGACGTAACGCTCACCCACGCCGTAGAAGCCCTAGCAAGAACATCATCTGTCGCATAGTATCGAGTCGCATCCATCAAGTCATAAATCATTTATCATCATATCTTTTATTATTTAACTTGCATAGTGTCGGTGGGAGAGCGACGTGATTATTTATTGGAAATCAAAAGTGCATTTCGAGACTCGCATTATAAGACCACGTGGTCGCTTGTACACGTGTCTTCTGTGTAGTTAAGTGTTCATAACGGGGTAATAAATACCTTAACCATCAGTACCACTGTTTTATTAATAATCGAGTACGGCGTGCGAGGTGGCCGACAACCTCGGCAGAGTGTATATGACGGAGTGTTTCCAGATTCCCTAGGCTGTCGACCGACGACCCTACATCTCATCAGCTCACCGCAGAGCTTGGCGCCGGGCAATTACTTCACAACTCTGGGAACACCGCAGATCAAGTTGGCTTTATCGTCGTAGCCAGGCTTGGTCACGTCAACCATTCACATTCTTAAGAAAGTAATATATAAATACCTATATTTCATCAATAAGTTTGCATTTTAAGTTTACATATGCCTCATTATTTTGCTTATTTCTTTTTCATATCCATTTCATGTTCATCATTTGTACGTTTTAAAAACAATTAATTATTAAATTTTAGTAACCACATTGTTGAGTAGTAATTCATTTTAAACCGTATTTTAAGATTTGTTTAAAAATTGCACAAAATATTAAATAATAAGGATGAAGGAACTTTACACTGTCAGGTTTTTATCCTGCAAATATTAAGATACTTTATACAATGTTAATTTACTTTAATTGGTAAACTAATGAGAAAGTTTTCATGGTGTACAATTATATGCATTTCCTATAAAAGGTCTTTCATACAGGTTAACTAATAAATATAGTTTACTATCTCTTAGTTTAGCCAAATATGGGACTTCAGAGTCATGTTGCTTGACTTTTTTTAAATAATTGAAGTGCTTTTTAAACATTAATGTATTACTTACTACTATTGTTATTTATTCATACCCTTGACTTAGCAAATTGGGTCTCTTGATAGAATCAGTAGGAAAATGGTTTGAGCACATCCTGTACATCATGTATACAAGGCCAAACCATTAAAAAAAAAATGTGACAAGTTGTGTAGCAGACATTTCTGGAACCATTGTTAGAAGCTATAAACAAAGAAAGTTTGACTAGTTTAATTGAATACAGCATTTGCTTACTTGTCTGCCCTTTTGAGATCTAAAATATCGCATTGAAAAATTTTTAAGCCATGTTATTAAAAGTTATAAATCGCACATATTCCGCCAGTCATGGTCATCTTTAAAACATGCTCGAGTCTCTTTTAATTCTTACGTTTGCTATTTCTTAAAATGACGTGCCATGACATTTGTTTATATGGTTGCGCGAGATCTACAAAGGTATCAGTCACACAAGACTGTGAGAGCACAGCACCATTGCATGTCTGGCCAGAATCTGAACATAATATCTTACCTGTTATCCATAGATTTATTTGCCTAGATGCAGAAGCACAACAAAAAGTTACATTTGTTGGCGCCCTCCATTTCTCATCGAGTTCAGAGCCCACTAGTGCTCGGTTTATAAACTATTTGCTACTGTTGTGCCACAGGTCATGTCAGAGCAGTACATCTCTGACATACACTAATGATGATAAGTTACATCAATTAAAATTAAAGGATAAGAAAAAGTAATTTAATTGATTTTTATTTGAGACAAAGAACATTAGTTTTTGAAAACTGATAGTACTTTTTCCATTTGCTAATTCTTATTCATTGTATTTTGCTGTCCTGTATGGTGACGCAGTTAATATAGACCTTATGCCAGTCCTCCATACCATTTGTTCATACCCTGAATGTTCATGTGAGTTGTTGTGAAGTTGAAACATTGCAGTTTTTAGGGGTTATGTTTAACATTAGGCATAGATATTTTAATTATTTATGATTACAGAGTATTTGCTTATGTTGTCACTTTCATTTAATATTATTCCAAATTACGCTTTATTATATGAGTTAACAGTATAATTTTTAGATATTTTAATAGCTTATTGACAGAGATCATGTGTAAGAATTTTTCATTTGTTTAATGACAGTATTCAGTATTAATATTTTATTAATTTTTTATTTTGTTCCTTGAGGGTAGTTAGCATTAAATGTCTATTAATATTAAACAAAAGTACTAAATAAAATTATTGTGTTTGTCTTTCGTCTCGCCATTGCCGTTTGGCGGAGAGATGCGTCATGGTCAGACGACAGCCAATCAGAGGACAGGAGACAACATAAGTAAGACAGAAGTAAAATAGAACATAATTTTTCTTCAGAACAATTCTCACCACCTCAAACGATTGACGTGTGTAATTTAATATGAAAGTTTTAATGATTTAAGATTTAATACAATTGCTACAATGCGTTTTGAAAGATGAATAATTATTAATTAAAGAAGAAGGAACATTAATTTTTATTGTGTTTCAGAAGATAAAAAATCATAAATGTATAATTTTGTTAAAGAAGCACAAGTGAAATAAAATTTTCAGAAGATTTTAATTGCAATTTTATGATTTATACTTAAAGGTAACAACTGGCGAGTTGGATATTTGTTTGAAATGTTACAAACGGCACCCAACGTGATCAATGCACATTTGTGAATTGTATGAAATGTAACAACTGGTGATCCAGTGTGTAGCTGAAGAACGTCGTGACCATCTAGAACTTCTGAAGTACAAACTTCTAAAACGTTAGAATATGCAGTTTTCGGCAAAGGGAAGGACCAACTCGAGAGAGAGTTTATGCTACATTTTGAGAAGTCTGGAGAGAAGAAATGTGGTGTGCCCGAGGTAGTCTGAGAACATCTTAGGTCCATCTGCAGATGCAGTAAGCAGTTTCCACACCGTGGGACACCAGGGGAGAATTTTTCAGTGAGATGCAAGTGCAAAAGAGAGAGAAGAAAGAAAAATTTTTTGTGTTGCAGGTTTGGTGGAAACCTTTTGTAAGTGTGTATTGTAAAAAGAATTATTTGAATTTATGCTAAAAATGAGTAATAAAAGGCAAGGTTTGGATTTTTTGGGATTTGTGCAAAAAGTAATTCAGGAAACTAAAGTAGTATAGAAAGCACTTTTTCTCGGTTAGGAGTGATGAAGGAGCCTATTCTATAAAGATAAACAAGGTAATTAGTTTTGTTAAACTTAATAGTTTTTAGTCAAAGACACACACCCAACACACATTTTTACATTGTTAAAAACTGGCCATAGCACAGAGGATACAAAACAAGGAGGTAACTAGATATAATCGATTTTACAATGTTTAGTTATCAAAACTTATCCAAATGTCAAAATTATATATCTTTCAATATTTCAACACACCCTCGTAATTTTTGCATTTAACATAATTACATTTCTCATTACTTCAATATTAGAAAACTATGATAAACAACATTTTAAATGAAAATAAGTCCTTAGACTGTCAGCAAAAATCACTGTTCTAAAGTACTGNAAAACTATGATAAACAACATTTTAAATGAAAATAAGTCCTTAGACTGTCAGCAAAAATCACTGTTCTAAAGTACTGGTTACATCTAAATCAGTTTTACAAGTTTTAGTCAATCAATTTCTTTTGAAAAAGTACAAATTTTGTAGGTCCAAGTNTGTAAGCAGACAAATCGGCGTAATCCTTGGAAACTGTGACACACGTTTTTTTTACTTTATCATTCGGTACTCAATTCCACTTAATTAACGTCTTTTACCTTCATAAACACTTGTTTATATTATTAGAGCACTTGCCTGGGCCCATAACCTGATGAAGGAGCCTATTCTATAAAGATAAACAAGGTAATTAGTTTTGTTAAACTTAATAGTTTTTAGTCAAAGAGACACACCCAACACACATTTTTACATTGTTAAATACAAAACAAGGAGGTAACTAGATATAATCGATTTTACAATGTTTAATTATCAAAACTTATCCAAATGTCAAAATTATATATCTTTCAATATTTCAACAAGGAGAGAAATTCGAAAGAATGCAGAAAATCAAGAGAGCTCTTTAGGAAAGAAATGCAAACATTTAGTGAGGGCCTAGAAAAAAAAATTGAAACGGGGTTTGATGGTTATATAACCTGGAGATATAATAATTGTGAATTTTGAAAAAGAAGAGACTTTTGTTTTAATTAATTATCAATTGGTATATTATTACGTAGAGATTGTGAATTGTCAATTTAAATGTAAAAAACATTGCAGTGAATATTGGAAATTAACACTTAGATTAATTTCGGTTTGTAACAAATTTGTTCCAAAATGTTATGAAGCATTGCAGTTTTTAGGTGTTATGTTTAACATTAGTCATAGATATTTTAATTGTATATGATTACAGAGTACTTGCTCATTTTGTCACTTTAATTTAATAGTTTATTGACATAGAGATCATGTGTAAGTATTTTCCATTTGTTTATAGACAGTATTCAGTATTAATATTTTATTTGTTATTTTTCATTTCGTTCCTTTGTCAAACAAAAGTACCAAATAAGATTATCATATTTGTCTCTCGTCTCGTCATTGCTGATTGGCGGAGAGATGTGTCTGGTCAGACGATAGCCAATCAGAGGATAAGTAAGGCAGAAGTAAAATAGGCTATAATTTTTTCTTAAGAACAATTCTCACCAACTGAAACAATGGATATGTGTAATAAAATACGAAAGTTTTAATGATTTAAGATGTAATACAATGGCTGCAATGCATTTTAAAAGATTAATAATTGTTAATTAAAGAAGAATGAATATTCATTTTTATTGTGTTTGAGAAGATAAAAAATTACAAATGTAGGATATTGTTAAAGAAGAAGAAGCACGAGTAAAATAAAATTTTGAAAAGTTTTAATTGCAATATTATGAATTCTACTTTAAGTTAACAACTGATGACTTGGATATTTATTTGAAATGTTACAAACGGCACTCAACGTGATCATTGCACATTTGTGAATTGTATGAAATGTAACAAAGTTCCATCAAAAGTTATTTCTTGGTCACTTTTTTAAATTGTAAAGCCTGCTCAGCTCATCAGTATTATCTTTTTTTGCCTTCTGCAATGTTTTACATCACATGTCCTGATTAAAGGTATCTGCATAAAGGATATATTTACCTACTCTAATTAAAATTTCAAAAGTTATTTGTAGAATTTGAGATGACATTTTTGCCATCTTAAAATGGGGTTTTTAACACCCAAGATCAATTTCAAGGGCAACCCAAAGTGTATGGACGGGATTATTTCACTGGTCACACTAGTCTTAATTATTTCCTCTCTGCCTGATTCCAGGCTGGTTCTTGGGACAACACAGCTCCCAGTTAATCGTGACTTGTATCTGTGGTTGCTATAAATATTTTATTGAAATCATGATATATAAGTACAGGCTCTTTTGTTAAAACATCTGCAAAAAAAAAAAAAAGGCACATATCTCCACTCGTGCTCCTTGCCCTTACTTGACAACATTATAGAGTGGTTTTGCTATGTTTCCAAAATTGGATGTGAACCTTAATTAATACCCAACTAGAGCTTAGAAATAGCACACTAGGCATTTCAGTGAACCAGTCTCAAAGCTCTTTAATATTTCTCTGGGTCAGGTTTCACACCTACTGATCACTTGTTTCAAATACATACAATACTGCTCCTCAAAAACTCATATTTATCTGGTGGTAATATCAGATTGTGCTCTTAACACCTCTATCAACATACTATTGTTTTCTATTCAGCACTATCACATACTAAAATATCCAAGCCATTTATGCCAGCTAGTGTGGTATTTATAAGCCACTGGAAGGTAGCTGGTGGCCTTTTTTTCACCAAACATTATTCTGTTGAATTAATATGTCATTAGGTGTTCCTGGCAAAAGTGAAGCGGAAACAAAGCAGAAAGGAAGGACATGTGAAGCGGTAATGTAGAAGGAAAAATTGAAGTACTTGTGAAGCTGAAAAAAAGTTGGCACAAAGTGGAAAATAAAATGGATGTGAGGTGGTAATGAAGTAGAAAGTAAACACATGAAGAGGAATCGAAGCAGATGTGAAGTGGAAATTTAAGTTAACTTTAGGCCTAAGTGTTATTCAACAGACGCCTCTACCAGCGCTCTAGTGTTTTTATTATGTTAATTCTCGAATTCACATGTTTTTCATCCCTGTTTCACCCTCAATTCATGCCATCCAAGTTAAATTGTAGTTGTTTTGTATTCAGAGTAATGTTGTGTATTTTATATATTACGTTAATGTTTATGCAAGGATTTGTGTTTCTTATTTTTTTGCCAGATTTTCAGACATGCAGAAAGTAGTGCAGGCAAGCCGCCATAGTTTGCGCCTCACGAGCTCGCTAGATTCAGTTGCTGTCTAATGTCTCAATGGGTCATGTGCGCACTCCGGGTGAACTCAACTTCCCGCTTTGAATCGTGTAGATTTCAATAGTAGTGTCATTTTTCGAACCATTGGTATTTAATTTCTCACCTGGAGTCGCCACCCCTTCTTCCCCCGTACTTGAATCACCTGGGGAAGTGTAATTGTCACCTTAAATCCACAGTGGCCGTTCGCACCTTTTTATCCATGTAGCCTATCTAGCGGGCTTGTAGGCTAGAAGCCACTTGAGTTTTCACATAATGTGATGTGTTTTTTGTGCAGGATAATTACACGGGTTTGCATATTTTATGTATTTTATTTAAGCACTGCCTTTGGGCGTTTCTGGGTATGGGACCCCCTACAACCCGCCTTCACCTTATCCAGCATAAGTCACCTAAAAATCAGTATGCTCAACTCTGAGCTTTTTACAGTTAAAGGCATGTGGGTCAGCCTGGATAGGTCCACAACACAGCAGATTTAATTATTGGGTGTGAGGAACGTCTGATTCTTCTGGTCTGAGGGGTTCATCTAACAATTCACCAAGCGACTATGTCCAGGGAATGGCCTGCAATACCTTGAAATCATCGACACCTCCTGCTGATGGTGTCTGGCGCCTAGTCTGATATCCCATCGTAAAACCCACTTAACATTTATGCACTGCCCCTCAAAATTTCAATTAACTCTATGTCACACAGCGAACAAGCATCGAATTGCCTCCCTTCCATGTGGCATACCTTTTGCTCGTCATTACTAACGTTTCTCCGACACCTCAACCCTTTGAGCAATTTTCCCACCTATCCTCCCCCCCCCTTTCTGAAGACATCTATAGCATGTCAGGAGCAGTGTGATCAACCTGAGACAATGATCTGATGCCAGACCGACACTCGGAAACACCACACTACATGGCATAAAAGCGCATAAAAACCAACCTTTACCTTTGTGTACACAATGCGGGGCGTTTGCAGCAAATGCCGTTTTGGGTGTGCGAGGTATCATCACTCCTTCCTCTCCAGCACTGTGAACTGTCGGGCAGGCGTACACCCCTCCACGCTGGTGCAGAGAGGATAGCCGCGGGGAGTGGGCATAGCCAAGACCCCACTGCTGGGTTCAGCAGCCATACCACGACTGTCGACAATGGCTGGCCTATCACATGAAGACGTCCCGACGCCTCTGTGTTAAGATAGTGCTTGTGCCCCATCCCATAGGATGTGGTGGCGAAGTACGAACTAGGCACAACATATTGTAAGTGCTATCGTAAGACCATCCCAACGAACAAGTACGCCATGGACAGCTCCGACATAAACCAAATTGCAATCCAATGTCAATTGAAAGTTTCGGACAGTACCGAGCAAAATCCAAACACTTATCGGTGTCCTTACCCTACTGTATACCTCGTGCTTACAACAGTATCACCAAATGTGCCTAACTTCGAATTAACTCGTGACTGTTCAAAACAAAAACTTTCGGTGCTCACAGTACTACTGCAACAACAATCAAATTAACACTTCTACTGTATACAGGGACTAGTTGGTCCAGATTGTATGGCCAGGATGCCCATGGGTCGAAAACAAATGTGAAGTTCTCTGTGTTTTTTTTTTCACACAGGCAGTGTTTGCAGCCTGGCAAGAGACTGACATAACAAGACAGTAAATTCACGTGTTGGCAATACACATCAGCAGCAGACGACTGCAAATGTTGCCCGCTACCAGCACATACTTGGCAGATGTAAATAAAATAATGCCACTCGCTCATTCCACACCCAGCGTGCCTGCCTTCACTTTAGCATCTCTACCTCTTACCATCCGCACCTGAAACACTGCCACTCGCCCCTATTTTCCCATGTCTGCCTTCCAACAGCTGATTCCAGTGTTACCAACCCACACATCACAATTTCCGCAACCAAACCCAGTGAAGCAATTGTATCCTTGTTCCACCAGCTATGAGCACGTGGCCACAAAGCAACGAAATGCAACACCCAACCACTGTAGTCATCCCAACCAGTCGCTAACTACCTTTGCAGGCATACCTGGTTGAAGAGGACCCATCAGCATTCCTGAGTTACTGTACATTACACCTGCAACGTTATAGGAGGGGGGTGTAGGAGGAGGAGTGGCCTAGCTGCGGTGGAGCACAACTCTAGAGAAGCATCTTCCTGGTGGCAATCCATTCATCACTACAGCCCACAATGGGAGGAGTTTTTCCATGCTTTCCAGTGCTGCTTTGGAAGAGCATTAACATCGCTGTAAGCACAAAGCAAATAACATTGGAGGAGGAGCAGCCAACAGAGAAATTGACTACATTCATCACCAGGAAAATACACCATGTCAGACGTTTTCCACCCACACATGCCTGAGCATGAAGTGCTCGAAGTGGTGGCAGAAACTTTGCGCCCCGAGTACTGTGATGCATTAGTACCACTGTTCAATAGCAGCTTGGATTAACTCATGCGTGCCACGATAATCCTGTAGCCAGTGCAAAGCAAATTATTTCCTTCAAAAACGGGACAAAAATTCCAGTACAAGAATTAATACAGCCAAACGTACCGGTGTGTGTGACAACAAAAACAATAGTGCAACAGACAGCACACGAAACAAAAACGTGAAGTGGGATAGAAGCCAGCCACCACCAGCTCCATACCCCAATTGTGATGGTCAGAAATACAATTATCACAGTGCATGCCCTAATGATCCCCACCTCAACAAATAAACAAGCAACAATGCGGGAAGCAGGGGTAAAGGAACAGGATGTTTCCTTGGCGTCGTCGAGGTTACCCAGAGCTGGTTGTGTGTTGCATTGCCCTGCGTCATAACCCAGTGGAGAGTTAATGATGAGGATCGTTTGGTCGATGGCCCAGGGGCTCCTGGATATATCTTTCAGTTTGTTGATGATGTCGTCACTTTCTTACTGTTGCGTTATTTAGACCTGATGACGAAACTGTAGGCCATCTCGTATGCCTGAAATATCCTATGAAATTGTGGGCGATGCTACAAAGGGTGTAGTACCCTACAATGATTTGACACAGTTAACTTGGTAAAGCGATATAT
The DNA here is from genome assembly GCA_002778355.1 of Clitarchus hookeri. NCBI lineage: Eukaryota > Metazoa > Arthropoda > Insecta > Phasmatodea > Phasmatidae > Clitarchus > Clitarchus hookeri. The sequence goes on along the minus strand of NQII01000098.1, from coordinate 797,663 downwards.
TCACTGTTCTGACTACAGGTGAATAATACATGAAAATGGACCCAGCACTTACGGCCTGCCCGTGACCTTAGCGTGAAATAAATGTGGCAATATGTTTATACGCCATTGCGTTAAGCTCTCCCTTCCGTACAGTAATTAATTAAAGAAATGTTCCGCTTAATTAATTAATATTACTATTGTAGTGAAATAATTACAGCCTAATTGGTGGTACCAAGGGCGCTCGAGGAGCGGGCGACCAATGGTGCCGGTCTGGTCCGAGTGCTGCGACGAACTGCAGAGTGGCCTCGGTTTGTATTACAAGTGACCAGAACCGAAGTCAAACAGCGAATGGAAAAACATGACATAAGCACTATGTAATATTATGGCAATGGTGAAAAATTGAATAACACACATTGGAGACACACCCGTTTATTAACAAATGTCTGTTAAGATTGAAGTTGTGGAGATGACAAGATGATGGGGCATGCCACCATACTAAATGATGTTACAATAAATGTGACAGGCCTCGGAGCCGGGAGTTGTAGGCTGAATGAGTGGCTGGAGCGGCGAGAGAAGTGACCAGTAGGATGAAAATATGCGACTACGAGCATTGGCGCAGCGAATAGTACGACTGTAGGCTGGACTATTGGACTGGATGTGAGAGTGAAAGACATTACAAATGATGGCAACAGATAGACTGAACATGTGTTAATGATGAGTACGAGTTAATTGACAATAACTAAACAGAGACCAAAAGAAGGACGTTAATTAGAGTTGAAATATACATTAATTTTTGCTCACTGTGAAATAAAAAGAGTAAAAGTGTAGACAGATAGTTTAATGTTGTAAATAATAGCTGTGTGAATATATTACAAATAAAATTTTGATCTTTTATTTTAATTATGACCCCATCTTTCACGAAGTCAGGTATTCCTTTCAAGCATTTTGCAACAATGAGTTTTAAGGAGAAACTATTTGCTTTCCAAAAATTCCAAATACCACTGCCAAACACTCTAACTGATGTACTCGTAAAGCTTTCCTCTCCTTATGAGTAAAGGTACGTGATGCAAAGGCGATGCCTTCGCCAATCAAATTCCTGTGATAACACCACCACATACTGTACTCGTGGCATCTGTTTGGAGGAGAAATAACCTGGAAAAACCCACTGTCCTTAGAACAGGAGGAATAACAATAGATTGTTTCAAAAACTCAAATTCTTCTTGCTACTCTTTAGCTGAAACAAATTTTGTTACCTTCTTCCTCAATGCATTCAATGGTGCAGTATGTTTAGCAAATTTGAGAATAAACTTAGAACAAAAATTTACCATGGCAAAGGTTTGATGGTGTTGAATTGATGGTAATTCTGGATGTGATTGAGAAAGATAGAGGGGGGTCGGAGGTGTGTACGAAGGTAGACTGGATGGTTAAGGGGTGGTAAAAGGGTGAGATGTGACTGTTGACTGGTAGGGTGTAAGAACCTCTGATGTATGGCTAACCTGATAGGGAAGAGGTTGTCATTGTGAACTGAGAGGGTGATGGGTGGTTAGGGGCGGCTGGATGGATTATGGGGCGTGAGGAAGGTGGAATGTAGTTATGGAAAAATTCAGAATTTTTTGGTTTGCTGAAAGAAAATTATCTAAAGGCTAGGTGACTTGGAACAAAGTGAGGGGTTGTTGGGAGTTAAGGAAAGAGTGAGGACGAGTGAGTACAGAGATTTGGGCGCCTCTTAACAGCGAGGTTTTTAGAGCCGATGAGGGTAATTGAGGTGAGTATAGAGTAGCACCGGAATAAACTAGCGGGGGAACAGGATATCTCCGAGAAAACCCGCTGGCCAGTGGCATCGTCCAGCCCGATTCCCACATGAGAAAATCTGGGAGTGACCAAGCCGGGAATTGAACCTTGTTCGCCTTGGTGGGAGGCGAGCAGGCTAACTGCTCAGCCACCACAGCCCTAAGCAGAGAAGTGGCAACAGGTGTGTTGGAATTAGTGGAAACTACCACTGCACATAAGTAAGGATATCATCATTACCTTGTGTACTGTCTTGGTCTTCGGCAAAAACCAAATACACCGATGAGGAAGGGATGGGGTTAGGTGGTCGGAGAAAGAATAATGTGCGAGTGGTAGTGATCGGTTATGGAGGGGGTGTGATGGGTAAATGTGAAGATGATGACTCGGGAGAACCTGGTTACACACCTACTATGCGAACACAATTCGTTTTTCTGACCACTCAGCAAATGGCCAAATTAGTGCTTTTTTTTTTTTTTTTTTTTTTTNAGCTAGTGTCTGAAATACCAGCTGTGGTCTGAACACCTGTTGTCAACAGTGTTTAACTTGTTGTAACACCTAAATTATTTTCGTAAGTTCACAGTTCTGTTATGCAATTTCCAGAAAATCAAAAATTTATATTAATTATGTGACATGTATCTGGCCCTGACTTAATAACTGTAGTATATTTAACCTATGTGTGACATGTGTTAGCCTTATCAATCATCAGATAAGCCCACCTGATGCGACATGTCCTATAAATAAACATCTGTGTCGTTCAATTCCGACACTTCCTTCGTACATATAGCAAATTCGTCCTTCAAGTCATTTCGCCCAACATATTCCACTAAGAATGGAATACCATCTTTTAATACAATATGTACCTTTTTACATAGCTGTTGCGTGGTTCCAGAGGAGTTTTAAGTTACGCGAATGTAGTTTGTATATCAGCTCATCTTTGACAATTGACGTGCACCAGGTATGTCCCTTGTCGAAGGGAGACGGTTTGGGCGCTCGGTGTCCCTCGAGTTGTGAATGTGCCGGGTGCACGCCTGGATTAACGAACGCACTAATGAAAGATGATTATTTTATTCAACACTTTAACCGAAACAGCCACGTGGTGACCACGTGGTCGTACAAGGTAACACACTAATGGCTTACGATTAATTAAGGCGCGTGACGCTGCTCTCGCCTCGGTGCGATGTAACATAAAAACAAGTTATTTCGTGGATGATGTGATGATGCGATTACTGAGTAAGGTTGCAGCCTCAGAGGCTGGTACCGAGGTTCTTGTGGTCCGCCCGTGTTGAANGTGATGATGCGATTACTGAGTAAGGTTGCAGCCTCAGAGGCTGGTACCGAGGTTCTTGTGGTCCGCCCGTGTTGAAGTGATGAAGCCTACTAGACCATAGAACAGATAGACTGAGAACTACGCTGGCTCGCGCTATCTAAGCGCGGCCGAAGCCAAGCGGTGAAAATATGAAACATAAATGCGACTTAAAAATGGTAACGAGATGTAAAAATGATATACCTTAGATTAACATAATCAAACACAATTACCCTATACAATTTACATAATAAAACACAATTACTCTTGCACAAATACACAATAAATCAGGGTTATATTAATATTAAATATAAGTATAGCAGCAGCCACTGTTTAGCCAACTTAATAATGTCACATGTCCCTGGCTGGCTATGAATGTGATGACTGTCTTGACACACGATAAATATGGTATATATAAATACTGAATAAATACATACAACCCTAAACAACTGTACTGATGCGCACCGATCAATAAATCAATAAATAATAATGATTAAATTATTAAGCTCTGAATAATTACTGTTACTGGTGCCATTTACACACATGGACAAATACACTTGATAATTATGACACTGAGTACACCATCACTCTTGCCCACATGCCCGCTGGTGTGGTGCATCTGGAGTGGAGGACACTACGGCGGCAGTCACAGTGGGCACAAAGGTACCAGTGAACGCCTGGTTCACGTCACCGTATACTCAGGGACAACAACACTCTCCATTTTATCAAACTTAACTGTAAATGTTAAATAAAGAATACCACATAAAAGTAACGAGCAAACAATACACGCGCTTTAATTTTCCGTGTGAAACTCACGCAATACTTATGAGAATAACATCACTTAATCAAGTGTATGTAACATTGGAAACAAAAACTTTTATTATGATATACCCAAAAACCTAACAAAAACCATAAATACCCGAGGATGGGATAGTAATATCTGAAAGTGTAATTACTGTGCACGTAATAAATAAACAACACCCTGGGCCACGCAAGATGACTACACCCAACAACCAACAAAACGCGAAAGTAACTCTCCGTGGAGGGATACGATAGCTGGCACTTAAGAGTTACTAGAGTAAACACAACAACACTATTAAATACAAATAGAAAACAAAGTCACCTTTTCTCTTAGAGTCGAAAGAGATTGGCTCAAGACACATAACACAGATACGAACATAAAATGCCACACTGTCACACACATTAAACTCAATTAAAAAAAAAAAATATTGCAAAAATGGTAGCATGTTAAGAACCTAACCCTGCGGACTTCTACCATCAGATTTGTGCCACTGCTGGATATGTTTTAATTGCTACAGAACATTATGTTATGCAGTAAAATATTTGCATTCTGAGAGCGAAAAATTTTACCATGCTGAAAATGGTACTGCAATACGAAGGAGAGGTGCTGTAAGAAAAACTGCCATGCCAGAATCCAGGCTTACAATAACAAATGCGAAGTCAGCAGGCATTCTCAGATTAACTATGCTGTGTAGAGCTTTCATGCCTACCAGTCCAGCTAGCTGGGATGTAAAACTGAATTATAAATCCCCGAGAAAATTAACAGTCATCACAAATCCATTGAGTTATAACTTAAACGCCATACTTCCGAAATAGCTGAAACACACACCTGCTTCTGAAAAATGGCACGATGGCATGAGCCCAAACTTGAAGTGTGAAATTTATCTGATCATTCCAAACTTCAACACTTTTACCTTAGGGAAATTTTTGTGAACACTATGAACGAAGTTGGTTAATGTCTTTTCGAGATGTGTCGCACACAATAAAAACCCTTTCTGAACATTTGGAATTGCTTATAAACTGTTTTTTTAGTTGCTGCGTTTCAAAGACCAGAGGCATGTTAATATAATAAGGGACCAACGTACCTGACGCTTCAACTGCATAAAAAAAAATATATGGATGCCTGTATTTCTCTATAATAGCAGGGATGAATATAGGCCTTCACTTCGCCAGGGGCAGAAATTGTGTTTTGCACTCACTCTCCTCCTCTTCCCTCCAACACCTTTCCATTTTAAAGGATCGTATGACATCTGGGTGGCCAAAACTCGCTGAAGGCACAATACACCAACAGTAAATGCACCTTGCATAATTTGTTTTGCATCCATATGTGTTATAGCGTTAAATTTGAAGGGAAAATTTATCAAACCCGTGTATTTACCACTGTTTAGATGCACATTTTATTTTATGTACTGTATTTATAACTATAATATTGATAGATTGTTAAATTATAATAGGTATTGAAAAATTACTTGACAGAGTACAGAAACTAAACCTACTTTTATCATTGTACTTACTATACATACTCAAGATCCAATAAAAAAGTTATAATTTTTAATTTCAATAGTATAAGATTAACTACCGGAACATTTGTATTCTATTTAAAGTACTGAGGGGAGAGCCATCGTACTCTCCACTCTCACTGGAGAGATTTTAATGCAATCGCCTTTTTAACATAAAACTACGTGTTTTTCGCCACGTAAGGGCTGAGGCCATTTTGCATATCATTCATACATTTATTCATCTGTAAACGGACGATGAATAAACAACTCAANCCACGTGTTTTTCGCCACGTAAAGGCTGAGGCCATTTTGCATATCATTCATACATTTATTCATCTGTAAACGGACGATGAATAAACAACTCAACTAATGAAATAGTGTTAAATCATTGTAAGGCAACCTTATTAGCACCACCAGCCTTTTTTATTAATATAGTCAAGACGTACGACAGTCTCGCCATCCTATGTAAAGATTGCAACTGTAAGCACACGACAACCAAGCTAATAACTGGCTGAAGGTACACCAGGGCCCCAAGACCGTCGACCGTACGACCCTCAATTCATTAGTTCACCACTGAGCTATGGCGCTGGGCAAAAATCCAACATCCAACCCGCTCTGGTAACCGACCCCATGTCAAAGTTGCTAATTTTGTTTGTTCTCATGTCCTGTATATTCTTGGTCGATGACTGGATTAGATCAGCTGACATCAAGATGTCACAATCTGCCTTTTGCAAGTACTTGCTGGTATTGTTCAACAAAGTGAGGATGTTTTCCCAAATAAAAAGCAGTGCCATTAATTCAAATTTTGATATCTGAATTAAAAGACCATTGCAGTAACATTTATAATTTCCATCTTTAGTTTCTGACTGAATGATTTTAAGAATCTCTATGATTCTTGGCAGGTCTATTCGGAGAGTGTGAACTGGAGCAAGTCGGCCTTCCCAACATGTGATGCAGACATGATGACTGAGCTTGTTGGCTGACTACTTTCATGTTGTATTTGTTATTTCATCATTTGTATTTTGAAGTATGCCTTCGGTTGGGTCACATTCATGAACTTGTTCAGAAGCAAGAGCAGGATCTGCAGCTTTGATGAGCGTTTCCCACCGACAGTTGCATGACGGTTAGAATGTGTACAACCTCAAAGAAATATACTATCTCTGGATCAATTTTGGCCGAATCTGCTATGACGAGATTAGAGTGTGGGGCGCATAGTGAACATAAATAGCTAGTGGATTTTGTTATTTGATATGTGCTTGTACTCCAGAAGAATATCCCTCCATTACTGATGCGCCATTATAACTTTTCCCTCTACAGTAAGCAATATTCAGTCCCAGATTTTCCAAGAATGAGAGCGTATTAACCACGAAGTCACTGGCTCATACTTTATCTCCTAATATACAGATTAATCCAAGAAATGATGAAGAGACTTGAATTTGTTATTAAATTTTGACACATCGAATTGTGAAGGATAACTGGTCGGTGTGAGAGGTGTCCATGGTCATATCTGCCACTATGGAGTGATTCTGTGCATCTTTGACTGCAGCAATGATAGCCTGTGGCATTTAATTGCCAAGAAGAACAATCAACTCATTCTGAATTCTGTTGCTGAGATACTGCACTCCTTCCTTCTTGTTTAAGTGGCTATGTAATACAGGATTATACTTAACCAGCAAGCTTACTAGAGGCAAGAAATTTCCACTGCGATTATGGCCAGGTTTTTCAATTTATCCACCAAACACCAAATTTTGAGCAGAAAGAAACAGAATGACATCAATAATTCGTAGTAAAACATTTTTCCAGTTAGCAACCTCTTCATGTTGTCACTGTAGGTTACAATCAATCAAGCCATTGCTGCAGATAATTTTCCAATAAATCAAAGCATCTGTATAAAAGGATGACTTCTCATGTTTGCAACCTTTACATGAATATTACGCTAATTACAAACACCTACTTTACTGAATGTTGGATCACTGGTTTTGGAGATCAGCCAGCAACAAAAACAGTTAAGACTGTCGTTTATCACTGAGTAATGGATCCAGCTTGACATGAACCGCACGTTTACGAGCTCCTTTGTGCCCACTCTGACTGCCATAGTCGTGTCCACTACACCAGACACACCCCACCGACGGGCTTGTGGGCTCGAGTGAGTGTGTTCATAATAGCATCAGTGTATTCAACCAGGGTATCTAATTGCATCAGTGTATTTAATCAGGGTATCTATTCAGTGTTTTTAATTGTATCGGTGTATATAATAAATATAATAATTGTCATCATGAAAGACAGTCGACAGAGCCACAGCCACATTTGACATTGTACAATTGGCAGAACTGTGGCTGGTACAATGGAAACATTTAGGATTAATATAATCATTTTTATTGTGTATTTGTATAGGGAAAAATTATGTTGCCTTAGGTTAATTTTATTCATGTCACTTCGATCTCATAATCATTTTTTTTAGTGCATATTGTGCTTCATCGTTTCGCCGCTTGGTGTCGGCTGCGCTCGGGTAGCGGAAGCCAGCCCAGGCTTCCCCCCAGTTCTCTTCAGCATTTGAACGTAGGAAGATGTGTAAGTCTCTCGCTCCGCAAAGGCCCTCGATGCAGACATCTTAAGCTGCACTCATATTCACTGCAATAGACTTTACTTCATGAACCGGATAATTAATTTTACTTGTTATAGTGCAGAGGGGAGATAAACGTTAACCTCATCGGAGAGTTTTAACGCAATCGCGTTTCACATTATAAAGCCATGTGTTCGCCGTTTCCGAGCTGTTAAGGAAACGTTTTGTACTAAAGTTGTGTGTGTTCATTACGGAGTCGCAAGGTATAATTAACTCCACAAGCATCGTAAGTGTTTTATTTGTAATTTAATTAAGGCGTACGAGGCGGCCTACAGCCTCGCCATTATATGTGACAGAGAGTTAACCAGAGTCCCCTAGGCTGACGACCGAAACGACCTAATTTCATCAGCTCACCACAGGGCTGTCACGCCAGACACATATTTCCTACATCATCAGCTCTGGTAACACCATGCGTCAAGTTGGCTTTCCCAACTAGGGACAAGTATTTCTCCAAGCCATTGCTTGACCACGTCAACCTAGGAGCCATTTATTTGCCTGTTNCCTACAGCCTCGCCATTATATGTGACAGAGAGTTAACCAGAGTCCCCTAGGCTGACGACCGAAACGACCTAATTTCTTCAGCTCACCACAGGGCTGTCACGCCAGACACATATTTCCTACATCATCAGCTCTGGTAACACCATGCGTCAAGTTGGCCTTCCCAACTAGGGACAAGTATTTCTCCAAGCCATTGCTTGACCACGTCAACCTAGGAGCCATTTATTTGCCTGTTNCTTCCCAACTAGGGACAAGTATTTCTCCAAGCCATTGCTTGACCACGTCAACCTAGGAGCCATTTATTTGCCTGTTTTGGGATGCCTTTGCTTGTATAGAGAAGTGGTGAAATTACCGTATTTATTTCTGGCAAACTGACACTTGTCCTTTTACGGCTGACAAGGTCCTATGTTCAGCAGAAAATTCTTGGTCTCAAAACTAAGTTCTACAATTATAACATACTGGATAACTTGGCCGCTTTTAATTGAGCATATTTTCTAGTTCTTTGTCGGTGCCGATCTCAACATATTGGTGAAGAAAGATTCTTTGTGCAAAATCAACTGTTGCTTCTGGGATGGAGTTAGTGGCAGGTGGAATTGCAAACATTGATAGGATTGAACCTGTTGTTGCCGAGTTGGGGACTGAATGTTCTTTGGATTGTATAAAAAATCCGAGATTATTGAAGTTCGTTCTCTGGAACAAAGAAAAATGGTTTAATATTAAAGTAGATATCAATTAAAAATTGAAAAGTTTGCAATGCACATTCTTAAATTCTGACAGTACTCACACATAATGTGACTGAGATTGGCAAGCGTATGAATCAGTTGCCAATTGTGGTTTTGGAGAAATGGCTTCAGGGAAATCTTCGGAACTGATAAATGTTTGTAATCGTGGAAGTTTGCTTAGAATTTGTATCTGAATCTGATTTAATCACAGAGACTAATGGAGTATTCTCTTGACCTGCAAATTCCATCAAAGAAACATCTAATTTTTTTGTCAAGTGTAGTCGTTTTGCTGAAAATAAAAGAAAATTGATAAAAATTAAAGTAGAATAACAATGTACATTTTACTGAAAAATTACACACTTTACAATTCATAGAAAACTTAATACTAAAACAATACTCGCATAGAAAGTGGTCCGGACTGGCCAGTATACGAACCACTTGTTAGTTCTGGTTTAGGAGATATAGCTTTAGAAAATTTTTTCAGAACTACTGTTAAATGTTTGTGACTGTGGTTCACTTAGAGCTGTACCTGAAGTTTTCACAGAGGCAAATGGGGCATTCCCTGGATTTATAAAAATTGATCAAAGAACCTCCTTGTATTTTGTCTTCCTTGTCATGCAATCTCTTTTGCTACTTTAGCTGAGCACCAGAAAGTTTGGCATATCTCCACTTTCCACTAGCCGGTGGGTCCATATCTGTGAAATTAGCTTATTTGGGATACTGTCATATATACTTTTAGCAATTAATGTTTAGGCAACATAGGATTCTAAATATAAAATCACGAATGTAAGTTTGGTTCTGATAAGTAAATTATGTTGTCATAAATTTACAATGGAATCTTATGTATTGCCAAATACTTTAAGCGCTGTGCTTTATTTTATAGTAATTTTCATTTACACAATTACATTGCGTAAAAAAAAAANTTGCCAAATACTTTAAGCGCTGTGCTTTATTTTATAGTAATTTTCATTTACACAATTACATTGCGTAAAAAAAAAAACGAAAACTGAACTAGTAACCAGAACGTATAGATTTTTGAATTTCTTATATAATCTCTGTACAATANAAAAAAAAAAACGAAAACTGAACTAGTAACCAGAACGTATAGATTTTTGAATTTCTTATATAATCTCTGTACAATATGCTAATGTTTAGGAAAATACTGTTCTGTAACATATATTTAACTGTTTGTTTATGAATCAGTTTTGAAAAGAAAAAATCAGCACTCCAATATTTAACATAAAGCATTAGTAACAATTATATTGGTGATAACATCCTTATAATAGTCATATGGGCTGTTTGTTAGAAGATCCCATGCTACAAACAATAGCACTACAAGTTTACCACGTAGCATCTAAAACCTCAGTAAGAAGTCCTTATACAACCTATCAAAATGAGCTTGAAAAGAATTCCAGCAGATATTTACGAACACTAGGTTGGTTGAACTGATACATGTTCATATTTTTATTTCAGAAAATATTACTTCTTCAATTAATTCCCTTGTATTGACCAGTAAATAATAAATACAATTATACTAAACTAATTATGATATGCAGTTTTTTTTCTGGACACACAAGCCAGTGTGTTGTGTAGCATGCGTACGTTAAATATTGTACATGTATTTGTTACACCGATTGTAGGGCTTGCTCCATAAGTATTTGTTCATAAAACGAACTACAGTTATTGTAATAATTCTTGCTCCATTATCATCCAAACATACAGCTACATAGTATAGCAGTAGGTACTTACCGGATATGAGTAAAGAAAACAAATTTTACTGCATGGAAACGAGCAACCAACACTGACAGCTTGCGTTAACAGCAAGGGGCGCTTGCATAATGCTCAGTACCCTTGCTGCACTGTTTTTGGAAGCGAGAGTTAGGTCAACACATTTTCTCGATGTTTTGCACCCTTCAGCAATTCGTTCGGAGTGTTCTTATTTGCATTAGGTTCCATAACCCTTTAAAAGAATACTTTTCTGGCCAGAAGAAAACAAATAAGCCGAATATCAGACCGCGTGAAAAAGTGTCAAGTATTGCTTCTGCCCAATTAAGTCTTCAGAAAATCAAGCCAGAAATAAGGTAAAAAAATGCCGAAAAATCTCAACAAAATGAAATCCAAGCGAACTAAAAAGGCTTTATTCAGAGGGGATCAGATATCTTCTTCAGACTGTATAGACATAATCTAACTTCTGACAGGTCTTCTAAGAGGAAGAGCAAGAAAGCACTCAACATCAGCCACGAGCTTTTGCAGTTATTAAATTGTATGATAAAAACTCATTCCAGCCATGTCGTAAAAGTCAGGCAAAATGGACCTTGCTTGGTTTTTTTTTTTTTTTTTTTTTTAGAAATTCACACAGTATGAGGTTTTCTGAGGCAGAAGGGGAGGCCTATTTCAACCAAGCGGACATAGTCCGAAGACTATCCACGCCAGTACCAAGTAGTTCTGTTCACTTTAAGAACACGATTACTTTTTCCACCGACTTAAAGTGATTTGATAACTTTTATCATTAGACACAGTTGCTTGATCTACTGTCGTTGGACAGCGTAGCCAACATACATTCCGATTTAGCTGTTTTGAAGTAATTCTATTGCAGAAAATAATGGGAATTTTTTTTTGTTTGTCAACTTAAAGGGGCCAGGGTTGAACTTAAAATAAACCTTGGACAACAATTATTTTACATTACGACAGATACTGTACAAGACCATAGAAAAGTGATAACAAAAAAGAAACACATTCATTTGTATTCATAATTTTATAGCGTAATTTGCTTAAAATGGTTCCTATTGGTGCCATCACCTAATAACTCAAAAATTATAAAATAACTAGGGTCAAGATTTTTTCCTGTCAAAATAATAAAATCAGATCCAACTCTGTGGTGCATAACCTTTACAACTCTGTATAAGGAAGTGGTAAAGAAATAATTAAACTGGTGAATTTCATATTAAATGTTTTGCTAACTCTTAAAATTTTGATAAAAATATTTTCTTTCACTGTATTCTTGTCATTAGAGAACTGGAGTGTGTTTAAAGTAGTTTATTAATACATTAAAATAAAATACAAACAATGGTAAACAAATCATTTTTTGAGTTAAAGTTCATATATTTTACAGAAGCAGAGAAATTAAAACTTAGTGCTTACTTTAAAAACTGCAGTTTTCAGAGCATCTTCTCCACTTTTAACACCCCCCCCCCCCAAAAGAATTACTGGTGGCAAATAAAAATATTACAAAAGTTTTTTTTGTGAATGATACACTTATTGCAACCGACCCATGATGATATCAACTGGGATATCCTTATAGCTTCCACCTTTAATGTGGCCCGTAGAACTACGAGAAGACCAAGTCCCCCCACACCGCCAAATTCTACTGCACACACTATATAATGCCAGCATGTAGCATTCACCACATATTAACCCTCCGATCTGACTGCCACATGGTATAGCATAATTCATCACTCCAAATCATGTCTGAAGCCATTCACATTCACTGGTGAAATATGCATTTATGGGTAGGTGCCCGAGCTTATAACCGCAACACTCTTAACTCTCTGCACACAGTCACGTTACTAACGGCATAATTAATGGCACTTTGGAATTCTCGGGTGATGGTATCGCACCATGACATGCAATGTTCCCGTACCATCTTCTCCAACACACGTGGTCTACCTGGTCATGGTTTTGTTTTGGTTCTGATTCCCATTTCCACTCCACAATCACATCCTTGATGGTCAACTTGGACAACTTGAGAAGTGTAGAAATGACACTGACAGATTGCTTACTGATGTGACAACCAGTTACTGCACCATGTTCAAAATCACTGAGCTGCCTCACTCCAACCATTCTGCCGATATTGTGTAGTACTATTGACAAACATTGAGCCTTCTGCATCCTTTTACAGCTGTGGAGGTTGTAACGACACCTAGACATGTGTTTAAATTTACAGAGGAGAGTCCAGATATCTTGATTAGATAGTGTATTACAATGTAGTTTATATCTGTTGCTGGTTGGCAATATGCACATGAACCAAAATAAATACTTTTTATGAAGAAAATATGGTTGACTTAAACGAAAAAAGAAATTACAGATATGATTGCTGTTTTACAAAATACATAAATAAATATTAAGTTTGTAGATGGGGCCCCAATAAACTGATTTAAAAATATAAATTACCTAAATGAAATAAACAACAATTTTATGAATTGCTAGAAATATACCAGTAAATATCCAAGTGTATTAAACCGCACTAACTATTTTATGGAGTAATGGGAGGGAGCTATTCCCACCCAACTCGCAAACTTCCAAATGAAATAGCAATGGGAGGACAAGAGACTATCTCTCTCTCTACTGGTCAAAAGTGCTATTTTCTCTCTTTGCTTATCATGACTTGGATTTGTGTACGGTTTTATACTTTCTCAGTTTTGATAACTGTTTGTCGACTACTTCATGCTTGGTATTCTTGGACTGAGATTTGGTTATGTTTTTGATGACCTCCTCTCCCATTAAGTTGCAACAAATAAAACAAAACTAACAAACAGTGGATCAGTTGTACCACCAAGACATCAAAGAAACATCCCAACACCATAAATATATTCTGAAGTTTATTAAATAAAATACATCCTGCATGGACTCATATTTACAGCCGCTCCTGTGCTGTAAATACCTGCAATGTTGGTAAATGCAGCGGTGACAGTGGAACTGCAATGTAGCTCACCGGTCTTCCCATGCTGCATAAGTGTATCTTTCCCTCTGTGTTCATTGTTCATGAAACCTACCCCCAAGGTGATGGAGCTGTCAAGAAGGAAAAATTAATAAAAAGAAATAGGAAAGAAATTTTTTTTGTTCCTGGCAGGTGACATGGTGTTGCAGTACCATTGCCAGGTTCAGCATTGCTATAGTTACATGTATTCTACGATTAACACAACTGTGAAACAAAAGGGACCCATTTTATTAATTGAGTACTTATATTAATGTACTTTATGTTTAAAAAGGTTCATCAAGGCCCATTAACAAATTATCACTGTTGCAAATGTATTGTAATATACCAAGTTCAATATTGTTCATTTCACTGTAATATTTTTAAAAAAATATTTTGTCTGTGGTTCAGTCTGACGTGTCTGGAGAGCCGCATATGTCCCCCAGTCCACTAACTGAATGAATAGCAGTGATCTACATGCTTCAGAGTGCTGGAGTTTTTGTTGTACACGGCCCATTTTAAAAACAAGCTAGATGAAGCCTTTCCCTGTCAGCACATCAATTCATAAAAGCTTAAAACCTATCAACGCAGAGGTACCTATCACCAAAACCAAACTAAGATCTCTTCATTTAGGCAAGTTATTTTAGTAAGTTTAATTTTATTTAAGATATAATAGTTTCTCTGTGTTCTAACAGCTCTGAAATTTTTTAAAAAGAAAAAACCACTACCAATTAAATTAACTTTATCGCAACAACAGTTTTTCAGGGGGATGAATGGATTGGGGTTTGGGGGAGAGGGCACCAAAACAAATGTTTCAACTTTCATGTACTGTATTAATTAATTGCAGACTACTTAAGCCTGTCAGACCCACTTAATTTATGGTTTCAGGTGTTGCAAACAAAAAAATTTATGATGCATCCTGTACTTATGACGAGACAACACTTGTTTCATTGTTACACAGCCAATGAGCTGTAGGCTATATTTTCAGCTACAGTAATACGAACCAATTATGACCTAAACCAGTAAGGTTATGAAACATTTACCCACATGTAAGATCATTAGTCATTTATCTTTGCAATGAGCAATACAGACAAAAAATTACCTGTGAACAGCAAATTTACTGAAAATCAGATTACATTTGATTTTACCTGTGGTACTTGCAAAATTATTTACCTGTTTGTATACAATCACTATTTAAAATATTCACACATCAGGACTCTGTACATTTTTATCGCAAAGTCAATAGTTTTTGAGTGTGATAATCACAAGAACATGGCACAACACAAAGTGCAACTCTGCAAATCAAACATGTAGAAAGATTCTAGTTTCTTGTTCTTGAGTTGCTGCAAACATGACAATATCCTTGTGGGGTTATTATTATTTTCTGTGGGTGGAACAAGGCTGGGAAAATGTCTCAGAGTAAGGTGCAGAGGCGTGTCTGAACTGGAGAGTTGTCTGCGACTGCACACAGACGATTTTGTTTGTTGGTATTTTTCAAGTAACTAATGTATCACTCATAACTGAAAATCGAATAAAGAAATGTGTTGCCCAGTTTTAGTCTTGTACAGAGCATGTGCAATCACGAGAATTATGTGCACTAAATGGAAGAAAATCTTTTTATACCATTTCACTGTTTTTTACACATACTAATGAACTAAGCATCATGTCACTTCTAAAAACAGCTCCTATATTATCATTGTAATCTATCACACAAGTAGGCTTTACAACTTTTTCTGCCATGCTGTCATCATGCATTGTTGTAAGCATGCAAANTGCTGTCATCATGCATTGTTGTAAGCATGCAAACATCACGCCTGCCATGCCACGTCATTGCTGTCAGATTGTCTGTGCTTTTTCATAGTTTTTCCTCCTAGGATGATTTTTTTTCGCAGATCTGACATTCCCTTCCTGTTCCTTCTTACAGTGCCATGCATTTGTCTTATTTGCATGCAATAAACAAAATAGCTGTGGGCTTGTGTACTAGAGTTGTCAACAAAAAGTGTGTCCCCTTAATTGAGGTATGGTAAGTTCAAGCTCCTGATATACCCAAATCTTTTGGATCATCTACACTTATTGGAGCTCCACAATAAATGATAAAATTGAGTATGTAGCCTGCCTCATCGTCACACAATCCAAAAAATTTTTATTTCAAAATTACGTTTTGATTTTAGGTTTTGTTTGAATGATAAATCTGCCTTTGAACAGAACGTGGCTTTCGTCAAAGCATAGATAACAAAATTGCATGCAAAACCTTTTTATAAATATCCACAGGTCTAATTAATTTTTTAACTTGTCACCTTCTACTGCCTGCTCATTATTATCAGCAAATTGAAGCATGCTCAGAAGTAAAACACACCTGTCCCGTGACATTTGAGAAAATACTGGAGCATGCATCAATGAATCTGTTTACCAATATTCTGCAATAGAAAGATGATTGTTTCTTACCATCAGCACTGTGACAGCAATAAAAACGTACATTTGATTGATTTTAGTAAACCCATTTTGAAATATACAAGTGCGCGCCCAGATCAGTGTTGCTCACAGTTTGTTTGCGATACCTGTTTGTTTCCAAAGTTACTGTATTTTCAGAGTCACTTGTTAGAAATAACTCAAAAAATTTGCTTTCTATGGATTTTGATGTGATACTTCTAGATACAAATGAAGAACTTGTATCAAAATCATGAAACAAATGTTTATTACCTCCTTGATACCAAGCATAGAAAGTCTTGAGATCTTTCTTGTGCTTGTACTTGCATTTTCAATACTTCAGCAATACCATAGTGCATTCACGGTTACCTCACACTTTTCTGAAGCCCTGCTGAAGTTCTACTTACAGGATATTCCTCTGCCCCATTCAAACAAAGCTTATCCAAGTCTGGAAAATTACACCAAAGGGGCAACACACTGCATTCGTGCACACTCTGTGTAATAATATTTGGATAAGAACTATTTCTTACTAGCCATTACCAACACACCTATGTTCTTACTGTTTTGATTTATATTAACTATAAATGAAATATTATAACTTATAGATAAAATATAAACAAATTTTGAATTTAACCAAAAATAAAGTACTTTTATGTTAACACAAGTATAAAATGCTTGCGATACATGGCACATTTTGGAAACATCCAGACACGTCGAGCATGGGGAGATTTTTCAAAGGTTTCATTCAAAAAGTGTGAATAAACCACAAATAAACTATATCACTTGATTCACCTGCCATGCAGTCAAACTTAAAATATCAGAATCTAAAGGGTAAAAATAACTTAGCTGCTGTTCTTGCTGCAGAACGTCTGCACACCTCTTGATCGTCACTATTTCCAACTGAGTGGATGGCCCGACGCAGTGGCGCGGTAAAATATAATACACACACTGTTCACGAGATACTGCTTGTGCACTCTATTGGGAGAAAAGGCATGAACAGATAGCACTTGCTTCTACAGCGAAAGATATGTGCACGAGTATATTTATCACCCGCAGCAGTGTCACAAATAACAAAACTGAGTTATCTCGATAGTGCTGGCAGGCATGGTGGCACACATTTAGATAACTCCATCATAGCAGTTAAATGTTTAAGGGCAGACTAAGAGAAAAGGACACAAGAGAACGTTTATTATAATGTATCTGGTAATTTTTGCCACATCACAACAAAAATACTGGGATAGCACCCAAAATAAGAGGAAATTAATTTTCTACAATTTAAATTAATTTTCGTAATATTTGTATAACAAGATATTTGCCTTACAACACTAGGGACAAAAAAAATCTTTGTATGTCCTGAACATAATTAAGGGGACCAAATAGACATTCCAGGTAGAATCTTACCATTTTCCCTGACCTATTTTTATGATTGAACCCTTCAAATGCCATATTTTACCACCGCTGACAGAACAAATATGCTATCAGTAGAGACCTGAAAAAGAAGTTTTTTTTTTTTTTAAATAGGAGTTATTATCTAATTTGTCATGTGCTCTTTATAAAGACATACATAATTTGAGAAATGTCATTTTATTCATAAAACCTGAAATTGGCAGTGTTATTCCTATTGAAAAACGGGGTTTTTTTTAAACAATTGTTATTTCCTTGCAAAAAATACCTAACTCTCAGAGAAATATACAGCCACGTTTTCAAGACAAACCCACTAGTTACCTTTATCATCGGACAACATTGAAAACAATTTCACATTTTCTTACTTAAAATTTTGTATTCTGTCTGACACCCTGTACAATGGTCACAATGCACTGGCAAGCACATATTGTTTCATGATGAGACTAATGTACATAATTATAAAATCACTAACAGTGCCTTGTACGAACAGGAATTTTTTTTTTAGAGAAATCTACCTTTATGTTTTTGAATTATAACTTTCAACAAACAACATATTTTTTTTCTAGGCCCGCATACAAAACCTTTGTTTGTTCAAAACGCGTATTCTTTTACCGCACATATTTAGAGAGAATATGTATGATAAAAATACAGTTAGCTGGAAGAATACAAAAATAAAATACATGATAATTCAATTTACAAATATATTTTACATAAGGAAATGCATATAAACACATTTTTGACCGCCGTGCCTCTTTGTAAAAAATAAATCATTGTTGGATAAAACATGACAATGCTACGAATGTAAACAAACTCAGCAAGCTAGTTGGTGCAAATTCCATATATAACGCGGTGCTTGGTAGACGTGAACACTACAATGACGGGGTTTCCTAGAGAGCAAAAAAACTTTTGCACAACCATGCACTAGAATGTTCACTCAAAGTGACGCATCATCACTTGCGCTCATGTTATTTATGGCCGTAAACACACATTAAGGAAAGTAAAACATGTTTTCGTTTATGGCGATAAATCAAAGAAATCTACTGGCCAACTCTGCATGCATTCATATTTGAATATGCAAAAACACATAATATGCCGAGGAAGCAACTATGTGAAATAAAACATTCATTCGCAAAATTCTCAAAAATAGTAATTTTTCGTTTTTTATTTGAAAATTAGCTATATAACGTTTGCTAACTTTTCATCTTAACTCAGGCGCTAATTTACGTTCAGATTTGCTGATAAATATTCTCTACCCGCGTGTAGTCTATGGTCGTCAAGGCCTTGTAATAATTCCCACTACCTTCAGACAGCGGACGTTTGGTTAACAGTACGAGTATTCCTAACCTCAATCATAAAATGTGATATAAACATTCAGTGCGTGACGGTGTGCATTTTTTTTTTGCCATATTTACTTAGCAACATTTTGTAACACTTCTTCCGTGAATATTGGTTTAGTTGCAAGTAAAGTTAGTGGTAAATTTTCGAAATAGTTTTATTTGAAGTATAACGGGAAAAATCGCTTTATACAAACTAAAATGCTAAAATTAGTATTATTTTCGTTTTATCGGAAATGCTATTTTTTCAGTTCTCTAGCTATCAGTGAAGTTGAATTGAATTACACTGGAACAGACCAACCAAGCAGGACCAACATTTTATTCAACCCATCAATATTTCTCGTGATACACACTATTGACACCACAAAAGTGCCCATAAAAAAAAAACATTTAATTTTGTACATATTGGCCCTATGTTACTTGCAAAAAAAATGTATTACTGTCAGGTCACAAACTTAAAAATTTATATTTATATTTTCCCCTGTTTCGTTTAGGGCTGTTAATGGTGCAACCGGGCAATAGCCAGTCAACCAACCAGCTCACATCTCTTTTCCCCATACCACCCATCCCCTCTATCCATCGCAAAAAAAAACCAAACCATCTCTGTCTTTAACTGCCTCTCGCTAAGGAAATGGACAATGAGAACCTATATCAGTTTATGCATGTGCTCACTTAAGTAACCTATGCTCAATGTGATCATGTAAAGTACCAAGTTACAAGACAGTTTTAGTGCACAGAGAAAAAGAATCACTTCCAAACTCTCAAATTGAATGTCGTCTGCCTAGAAACATACCAACTGCCTAACAGCAACATATTTATGAACAGAAGTAAACACGGACACAACCTGTTAGTAATTGACTCTGAACGACTCTGGTGTTGGCTATTACCTCGTTGTGACTCATTATAGGGGACTGGGCTTGAACCATTTCTGCTTTGGGCTCGTTGCACATAAGATAGTACATCAATACAGCAAGCAGAATATGCATCTGGCACTGCTTAAATTCACAACGAGCGTGTGATAATCTCGGCTAGATACTTGTACATGGCATGCATCTACTTCAAGGACATCCTCTACAAAGCAAACTGATTCAAGCAATACATGAAAAAGATGTAGAAAATAGTGCAGTATATTTTTCATATTGAATACTGACAAACATTTAATGAACTTCACAAATTGGATGTCAAATTTGGATATCACAATCTTTAGAAAATATTCAAATGTGCTACTGTCACTGTTACAACATCTGTCTTTGAGCTAGATATACAACAATAGGTATTAAAAAACAGTACGATGATGAGCTTTACCGTATGGGATGATGATGATGATGATACATACAATTAAAAAATATTATATGGCTGTGTAACAAAATTCAAAACAACTGTAAAGNGGCATGCATCTACTTCAAGGACATCCTCTACAAAGCAAACTGATTCAAGCAATACATGAAAAAGATGTAGAAAATATTGCAGTATATTTTTCATATTGAATACTGACAAACATTTAATGAACTTCACAAATTGGATATCAAATTTGGATTTCACAATCTTTAGAAAATATTCAAATGTGCTACTGTCACTGTTACAACATCTGTCTTTGAGCTAGATATACAACAATAGGTATTAAAAAACAGTACGATGATGAGCTTTACCATATGGGATGATGATGATGATGATGATGATACATACAATTAAAAAATATTATATGGCTGTGTAACAAAATTCAAAACAACTGTAAAGAAATAAACATTTTAAGTGAAAACAGCTCTGCTATTAACAGCAACCAAACATTTCACCTTAGAAAACTCATTATATAAAAAAAAACAAAAAAACAGTAAAACATGTAAAAACTACAGAGCACAACATAATGTGTAAAATGGCAGTTTCTATTTTAAACTGAGACACAAATCCTTGTATAAAAAAGCATGATCACACACGAAGAAACGATGCACGGCACGTTCAACCGCTGGCATACTGTTCGCTAACTGCCGGATAGGAGATGGATGTACTTGATGGCAGACGACGTTGCGTGCAGCAATACGGCATAGTTGAAGTAGGACAGCATGCAGAACACCACCAGCATTACCACATCTGCCCTACTGTCAAGGCAAATACATGCAGCACACACATCAGCATTCCACCTGGTTAACACAAATAGTTTGATTATCACACAAAATTTAGTTTTATATACAACTGGTTGTCAGCTGATCAAAGAACAGAAAGAACCTCCTTCCCATAAAAATCTACTGAATTTTTTTCTTGACATAAGTTTTCGTGAATATTTAACACGTAGCAACTAATCACTTTAATGAGATTTAAAATTTTTTGTAAATTGCCATTTTTAAGATTTACAACTGCAGTTTTCTGAGCACCTTCTCCACTTCTAAACCTCCCAGTGAATTACTGGTTGCAAATAAAAATATGCCAAAAACCTTTTTGGTAACTCAATAAATGTGGGAATCATATGTATTTATTTCAATTTTTTTGTGAATGATATACTTATTACAATTGCCCCGTGGTGATATCTACTGGGATGTCCTTATAGCCTTCCGCCTTTAACGTGGTNAAGACCGGCATGTAGTGTTCACCTGGCATTCGCCACACCCTAACCCTCCCATCTGACTGCCACATGGTATAGCATGATTCATCACTCCAAATAACGTCTCTTACGTCGTTCGCATTCATTGGCGAAATGTGCAGTTTATGGATATGTACCTGAGATTTGAACCCCAGC
This sequence comes from Clitarchus hookeri, assembly GCA_002778355.1. Lineage (NCBI taxonomy): Eukaryota > Metazoa > Arthropoda > Insecta > Phasmatodea > Phasmatidae > Clitarchus > Clitarchus hookeri. The sequence continues at coordinate 775,861 of NQII01000098.1, read as the reverse complement.
TATCTAACTTTCTGCACACAGTCAGGTTGCTAGCTTCATAATTACTGGCACTGTGGAATTCACGGGTGAAGGTATCGCACAATGACCTACACAATCCAAGAAAAATATTCTTAACTTACTACCTTGACAAAAATGGCTACACACATCTGCTGCAGTCTCTCTCACCTCCACCATCGGTCCTCTTTTTTGTTAATAAGTCGTGACAGATGCAAAGAAAACTACTTTTTCCTTTTCTCCTACTGTTTTCACAATGTTTGATGCTTTACTTCATATTACTAATTCAGTGTCGTCTTTGTGATTCTGAATAGAGTGATAGNGTGTCGTCTTTGTGATTCTGAATAGAGTGATAGTTAGTTCACTTCAAATAATGAGCAACTTTTCACAGTTTTTGCTTTCACAAAATTTGATAGCAATGCTTTTAGAAAATCAAGCAACAGTTCTCTCAAAATAAGAATGTGTTGAGATGCTGACTGAAGAATTACATTCAGTTTTTCAAATGTTGGGAGGACACCTAGAAGAAATACACAAAATGCTTTATTTAGGTCAGAAGAAAAGAACATAAATGGTTTTTCTTCCCGATTTACGAACAGACTTGTATTCACCAGAATAGGAGCATCGCTGTTTGCTGATGTCAAAGTAATTCTCTTTTTGCTGGAATCAGTAGCAGAACCCAAATTATTCCTTTTCTCATTTATGTTTTTCTGACATATCCCATCAGAGGTTGAACAGGATGATAATTGTAGTTTGGGAATGTTGTAAGAGGTGATACTCGAAGATGAAGGTTTCTCATTTACAACCTCTCCCTTAAAGAAACTAAGCAATGGTTCCCATTGTTCAAAAACCCTCAACAAACTTCTTCCAAGAGAAAGCCATCTTGAACAGACATGCTTGAGTATTTTCTTAGCTTCTATATTATGGAGCTCTTGAAATTTTTGTAACCTTTCTCTTTGAACTTTTTTCCTAATAATAAAAAATGTCCCCAAGAATGGCAAAGCAGATACAGCCTTTTCTGCAGATAAATTTATCATGTGACAAATGCAACTAAACACAATAAGTCCAGGGTGTTTCTCTTTCAACACTGCTGCAACATCATTTTTATGGCCAACCATTACAGCTGCATTATCTGCACAAAAAGCCACGCAGTGTTTAATGGGAATGTTATTGCATTCAAGCTGTGCAAGCACTAAATTACCTATATTCCGTCCAGTAGAATCTTCTTCCAAGGCAGGGGTAGAAAGAACAAAGTTCACAATATTCTCCTGTGTATCATCGTAAAACGTCACTACAATGGGATACAACTTTGAATTGGTGTCATTGCTTCCATCAATTGAAACAGAAAACGATACATTCTGCAAATATTGTACTACACTAGATTAAATGAAATAAAATAGTTAAAAATACCAGTAATCCGCCGCTTTGTTTACTGCAGGCGCCATGATTCCTGCCGTCACCATAACGCGTTATTAACGGGAAATTTTGAAATAGTTCAGTAGCCATTGCGCCTTTGCTGGCATGAGTTGTGTCGTCCTAATCCGGCGGATTTAAAACGGAGAAAGTAAGAACGAGCGTTTCTGTGCATTATAATCACCTATGAATGAGTGTTAGTATGTATATTCGGCTATGAACGAGTACTTCAGTGCGTAATATTCGCGTACGTGGCGTTTTAGTGGAACATGGTTTTTCGTTGAGTGAGGTAAGGTTGAATTGGCCGTTGACAGAGGAATTATACCAGCCGCCTACCTACGTGAGTAAATTGATATTATTTTGGTGTGTTTTACGGTTGCTTTTAATCCCTAAAATCCTAAATTCAAAGGTTAGCGTTAAACCCTACAATCCTAGGTTAGTGTAAAACCCAAAAAATCCTAGGTTAGTGTAAAACCAAAAAAATCCTAGGTTAGTGTAAAAACCAAAAAATCCTAGGTTAGTGTAAAAACCAAAAAATTCTAGGTTAGTTTAAAAATGTAAAATAGTGATTCACCCATCACGGGGTTAGGTTTTGTTAGGTTAAGTGGGTACATATTACGAAATTAGTCGTACGTTCATGCCCCACGTATATTCACGTTCTGCATCATTAGTAGAGTGGAAATTTACCATTTTCCATTAATTTTTTTTTTTTATAGAAAAGTCACTAAACTTAATAATTACCCATGAAAACTCTACACTGTATGATTCCCGGAAGGTCTGGTAGTAATACTGCTTTTTTCTATTCATCTTTAGTTTTAAACTTTGCAGATTCGACAATAAGTAACCTATCAAGAGCTCACAAAAACATGGCCGGCAAGAGACATTAGGGGCATTTCACGGTAAGTGGACAGCGAAAAAAAAGTGAGGTTCTGAAATTTGATCATATTCTGCCTAATAGCACTTCTGGTAGGCTAAGCAAGCGCCAGATATCACGCCCATTGCGACGCATATGTGCATTAATCCATCTAACTCCTAAACTAATGCAGATCCCACATTGTAATCACAGTCCACACGTAGTTACTTACAGTTTTTACCGCACACTGTATTAAAATAACACGTCTTTCAACTAGACTTCANTCACAGTCCACACGTAGTTACTTACAGTTTTTACCGCACACTGTATTAAAATAACACGTCTTTCAACTAGACTTCATATTGAAACAGTTCACGGTAAAATCAATGTCCACACGTATTCGTATTCACAAACAAATCCGGTAGCTATCAAAAACNATTGAAACAGTTCACGGTAAAATCAATGTCCACACGTATTCGTATTCACAAACAAATCCGGTAGCTATCAAAAACTTCAGACGAAAAAATGCAACTCCAACAAACAATAGATCTATTGGATGCAGGCAAAATCAGTATCAATCTACATCGTCACAACACTACGATTTCAATGTTTTAACGTAAAATAATCGCAAAAATAATTTTTTTATGAATCAACTAACTAAAAATCGGAAGAATGTACATATTTCCGGAAAAAAATTAGTGGCAGCTTTTTCCGGAAGACTTGTGGAAAAATCGGAAAGGATTTACATACTGTGTAGATTGGTAACATTGTCTGTCGAAAATTTAACCCACTTAAATTAAATGGACAGTGAAAGGCATATTACATAAAAGGATTAATTGTAATGAATGCTGTTCAAGGATATCCCCCTCGCACTCTAAAATACTGTTAAAAATTAGCATTACGCACAAAGTCACAGTCCTCAGTACCAGCAGGGGAGTAAACATCCAAAACAGTGATTCAAAGCAAGCTTCTAGTTTTTTGCAGTAGCGAGCTTAAAACATTTAAACATCCAGGAAGTTTGGAATTTCTGGTAAATAGAATATTAGGTAAATGGGGTTTCCCATAAAGTTATCTGTTTACGTACATTTTATGCATCTTACCCTACAATTTTCCTGATCTTTATAGCTGTCCCCACTATCGCATTTCAGAGCATGCACTGCGAACATTACGATGCCCCCATTAAATTTGTATTCAGCATAATCAGTAATGTTGACACACGCCATTTTCTAGAATTTTTTCTCAAGGTTTTAGAAAAGCAGCAATTCTTAACAATTACCGTTCAAAATTATTTCGACACCAATTGCTAACACTTGCTATTTGCATAACCGTCCCTCACNAATTCTTAACAATTACCGTTCAAAATTATTTTGACACCAATTGCTAACACTTGCTATTTGCATAACCGTCCCTCACATCATGGAAATTAACACAATCAAACACTTAAAGCTGTCTTTATAAACAGTTTTGTTAACACCTACTGAATTGCTTTTAAATTATGTATTTGCTATCTGACAGTTCTAGTATTTACATTGAACTCAGCATCACTTGTCCATTCAAGTCGTCCCACATTATTTAAATCCAGATATCAGCAGTCTTCCTGTCTGAAATGTTCTAGAGCATCCCAAGTGCTCCTGCACGCATGCATGCATGCATGCACTGCTCGTCTGATAACTTCCTTTCCGCAGCACCTGCACGCTTTGCTCTTTACCACCGTACACACGCACACACGCGCGTCCGCTAGTCTCCCTCACCTCTACCGCCGGTCCTCTTCCTGGTCACCGCTCGCTGCACATCACCACAGACTGCTCACCCCTCAGGCACAGCACTATTTAAAGGGGCCAGTATTCAATCAAGAACAATCTTCACACATCGGCCCACGCCAGAGGGGAAATGCCCAGAAAACTCCTGCAACAAACCACATCTGCAGACCGCTCCAGCAGGGGTGGCAGTACCAGCACACGTCAGCATTAATCCACCCCCACACCCCTCCAGCGACATAGCAGGTCCGCCCAGGAGAGGGAGCAGGGAGGACAGGTCAAGTGCGGTGATCCACCTCCCTGACGTGCAGAGAAGGAACGTTTTTCCAACATGGAGAAGGAAGGGCCTGCATGCAACAGTATAAAGATGTAATTTTAGTTTCACCTAACTAATGCTTGAACTGCATTGCAGCATGTTTGAAAAATTAGTTTTTTTTGACAAAACTATTTAATGTATACCCAATCTGTTTACCATTGAAGGGAAAACATACCCCACACATGGAGTGAATTGTACTTCAACAATATTACGCATCTTATTAACATTATTTTGGAGCCCTCCCGACATAGTTACAAACATAGACCCTACTGCTTGGACATGAACGAAACTACGAAANTAACATTATTTTGGAGCCCTCCCGACATAGTTACAAACATAGACCCTACTGCTTGGACATGAACGAAACTACGAAAGGAGCCTGTATTGAACAGTGCAACACACTTTCCACAATAAAATGATGGGTCACTGCTGAAAGTCTCATAGGTATACACAACACGAGAACACTGCACGTCTGTTCAGTCTCTTGTGCTTATCAGTGATGGCACACACGAGTGAGTGAGTGAAGAGATTTGGGGGGCTCTTAACAGCGAGGTCTTGAGAGCAGATGAAGGTGAAGCGAGGTGAATATGGAGTAACGCCAGAATGAAAGGGCAGGGGAAACTGGCTGGGTTTCTAGTATTCACGACGGTAGTTGAATTGGCAGAGGACAGTGGAATTGTACCTGCCGCNTTGGCAGAGGACAGTGGAATTGTACCTGCCGCGTACCTAGTTGAGTTAATTCATAAACGTCCGGTACGTTTTACTATTAAACCCTACAATCCTAGGTTAGATTAAAACCCTACAATTCTAGGTTAGATTAAAAATGTACAATAGTGATTCACTTATCGTGGGGTTAGGTAAAGTTAGGTTAGGTGGGCAGAAACAAAATTGGATGGACAAATGTTAATTTGAGGTGTTTTTGTATTTTTTTTGATTTTACCCACAATTTCCCATATCTTCATAGCCCTCCTCACTATCATATTTGTGGTTTGTATTGCTAATTTTGTTAATGCCCCTAGTAAATTCGTGTTCTGTGTAATTAGTAGAGTGGAAATATACCACACTCCGTCATTTTTTCTCTTATTTACAGAAAAGTCACTACTCTGAATAATTACCCATTCCGAGTCCCAAGTTTGTCGGCTGTTAGACAAAAATAGGTAATTATTAAGTTTAAGGCCTTTCTGAAAAACACAATAAAAATTCAAAATTATGATATATTTCTACTCTACTAATCACGTAGAACATGAATATACTAGGGGCGTAGCTTTAAAATAAGTACGATATATTTTTAAAAATTGAACAAAATTGTGAAATGAACAGTATAGCCAGTTTGTTTACGTTTCTGAACGAAACATCCTAGACCAACAAAAGTTGCATTAATGGGTTCTGCACAGCTTGTTCATATTCAAGACGCCGTAATGTTAAAATATGTAGAACATATTTAAAAAACTTGCGAAATATGTTTGTTGACGTCTATTAACGTCAGAGGAATTATACCAGCCCCCTACCTAGGTGAGTCGATTTACATTCTTTTGGTGTGTTTTACTGTTCCTTTATATCCCTACAATCCTACTTTAGTGTAAAACCCAAACATCCTAGGTTAGTGTAAATCCCTACAATCCTATGTTAGTGTAAAACCCTACAATCCTAGGTTAGTTAAAAAATGTAAAATAGTGATTCGCCCATTGTGGGGCACGGTTCTGTTAGGTTAGGTGGGCACATATTACGAAATTAGTCGGACGTTAATGCCCCTAGTATATTCGTGTTCTGCATCATTAGTAGAGTAGAAATATATTATAATTTTGAATTTTTATTGTGTTTTTCAGAAAAGCCCCAAAACATAATAATTACCAAAAATGTAAAATAGTGATTTACCCATCCTGGGGTTAGATTGGGTGGGCACATATTATACAATTAGTCATACATTAATGACTTAAGTGTGTAATATTTGGGCAGCGTCTCGTTAAGCCATATTTATAATATTGCAGCCCCATAGTTAGGTGCCATTTTGCAACGTTCGGCACTTGTTACACTGCCGAATGTTTACGTTGCCACGGCTTGCTCAGAGGTAGAAACACGAGACTCAGTGAATGGACGCCGATTAATTAAGAAAGAAGAAGTTCCAGAGTATTTTGTTATATATACGTTTATTTAACTATTGTAGTTTCACAGTTCACATACGAAGTTCCAGTGTTCAGAGTACGAACCTCTCGCAGATAAATATAAATGTTCAGAACAGAGCCACAGTTGTTTACTTAATTATGTTCTTAAAAAAACCGACCCGAAGAAAGTTAAAATGTGGCTACCTCCCACACCGGCAGACAATTAAATTAACAAAGTTTAGTGGCCGATGTGGGGGTTTAGCGTCGTGCCAGAACAGGGACCTAAGCGATCATTGTACCACGACTGCCTCAAACGACTGGAGAAAACTGCTCTAACGGCCCTCGCCGCAGACTCCTTCCGACGACTGACGAAACTGATGGAAGGGCGACACACAGACGCGTCTTTTGTTCTGCCTCTCGCCCCCCTCTCCTGAGATAAGGGCCTGGCCACGCACGCTCTCAACACGTTATTGTATCTAAGACTGCGCCGTCAACATAAACGAACTTCGCCGTCAACATCCAGATAAACTAACCTCTCGTACAACAAAACTGCGCCGGAGGAACTAAAACTTGTCGATGTTGCCTCATCTACAGAAACGAACTAATCTAATTAATGCTGACGCTTCCCAAAAACAACGATGTTCGAAACGAAACACAACCTGACTTCTGATAAACGTAACCAGCAGACGTCCGCCCGATAAACAAACACGGGAAACGAGCCACCACGGCTTTAAACTTGAACCCGATAAAAATATTAAGACGCTTTCCAAAGCTTCATACACACAAAAGAATTTTACACCAGAGTCCCGAAAAATTACGAATATTGCGTCATTACAAGTTGCCATTAATAACATCGGTATGAGCAGCAAACCAGGACAGAGAAAATGCAACTGTTGCTTGCTAAACAGTGCACATCCATGTTGCCTAAAGTTTACATATGGCTGAGAATATATAACAATTTATAACATAATTATTAAATAATTTTCAAAAGAATGCCAGGCATCTGGGCATCTTATAATGCTACACCACTGGAAGTGAACATCATCCCTATGGATATGATTTGTGGATACTGCTGCCGTTCTGAGTTATAATATGCGACACAGATATCACATGCATCAGGCACATAATTCACACTCAAAATGTCTGAATCACAGATACAAACAATATTCAAGTAATAAAAACATTTTTGAATTTATTTAATAAATAGGTCTATATCTACCTCTGTCGTAAGTTTCAAGAATGGAGTGCAAGGTCATTGAGTGCTCTTTAGTTCTTTGATGACCTAAGTACACATCATCATTAACCAATTTGGGAAATGTTCAGGAATGACACTAAACTCAATAACAGGCTTCTTGTACTGTATAAATGCAGTTCCTAAAACTTTATTATTTAACACCACTTTATTCATTCTTTACATCCTTGTTTAGATAGAGTTTTGTTTGCCTCATGTTCTTTCAGTAATCTTAATTTTCACCCAACTTACATGGACAGAGATCAAAATTCCCTGACAAAGTAGCAATTACATATATTTTTATCCAATTCAAACATATTCCATGCTGCTGTGACAATTGCAGTTGTTTCACGACTAAACCGTTAATCGTATCCTTGGACCAGACTATCCAGGATAGGGTAAAACTCACTTGTACAAAAATTCTCCTTTCCGAGTTTCTGTAAAATGTTCCATTTTGCCAGTTCTTGCTCAAATGCAGAGATACCTTTCTTTAATTGATGGAAGAAACATCAACATCATTTTTCCATAACCGCACTTGGACAGTAACAAACTTACTGGCTAAATTGCCATATTCAATGTGGGCTTGGGTAACTCCAGACACACCAATATCTTTGGATATATATCTGAGTACGGATATAGCATAACTCCTTCCTTTTCCATAAAATGACTATATCCTATATCCAAGTAACTTCGACTCTCCACCCCGCCCCTGCACCGACTACAGCTGTCGGAGACACTGAGGAGACACACGAGTAGGACCGAAAGTGACCATGAAGAACGAATGTAGCTAGGTTGTGCTCGTTGAGACCCAATTATTTAAAGCTCTGTAGCCGCTATTTAGGGACAGCAAATTTCTGTATTTTGATATTAGAATTTTGTTTGTTCATNATTATTTAAAGCTCTGTAGCCGCTATTTAGGGACAGCAAATTTCTGTATTTTGATATTAGAATTTTGTTTGTTCATCTTTGCGGAAACTTTCTGTGAAAAGGATTAAGTAATATTAAGTATTCTTGATCTCGTTAGTGTATATGCTCAAGAATATACTAATCCAGCAACCATTTAACCAGCGTTTGAGAAACTGGGGGTGAAAGTACGAAGGAAAATCAAATATTTATGTACCTCTAACGTTAGTACATTCCTAACCTACGTACGACTAAATATTCCTGACAAATATAATTTTCCTAAAGTTATCTTAATAGGTAAGTACTATCATACCGTCACAGCTTTTACGGTCTTATTGCAACTTACATAAATGTCTACGTGCGAAATACGTAATCTCGCTTTGCTTTAGCGCTATCTGTAAAAAGTTATCAATTTATGCTTATTATTTGGCACTTACTACAAAATTGATATACCTACTTAAGGTTTAAAGTTCAATAATGGTTACACGACACGGCAATCATCATTATCATACTGCGGATCGAGATCTCTGTACCTACTGTATTCTGTCATTTCTTTTCACTAGTTCCACAGATTTATTAGAGTTGGAGTTACCAGTTTACGTGATATTATATTAGATACACAATACATATTCCTTTGACTCATTCACTCCTTGGAATGAGTCAGATCCCCGGATATAATAAACGGATATGGATATACCAATCGGATACATATCATACCTTGGAATGGTATAATACATATCTAATCTTTTACCGGAGTTAGTTAGCCCAAACACAATTGAATGGCTACATTTAATGGGGGGAAGGGGTGGGGGGGATAGCACAACCTATAGGCATGCTTGAAAGTTGGAGTCAAACATTAATTCTGGTTGAAAAATGTTGAGAACACAACTCTTTTAAATAAGGTTTCAGTGCAGAAACGCCAATTCTTTATGATTTTAGAAAATTTTGTAATTATTAAGTTTAGGGGCTTTTCTGTATAAACCCCCCNCCCCCCCCCAAAAAAATTGCGAAATGACTGTTCAGACAGTTTGTTTATGTTTCTGAACAAAATGTCCTAGACCAACAAAAGTTGCATTAACGGATTCTGCACAGCTTACCTTGTTCATATTCAAGAGGGCGTAATGTTAAAAATAAGTAGAACATATTTGAAGAAATAGCAAAATTTCATGTTTACGTCTACCGCCATTAATAATGGCTACGCATTGCAAATTCCACCCGCTGCCTGGCAGCGACCGCTGCCAACATTGTCAGTCACTGCGCGCCTTTGCCGGCATGTTGCATGTCGTTCTAAGGTGGATTTAAAACGGAGAACGCAAGAAAGAGTGCTTTGGTGCATTATATTAGACTATTAACGAGTGCTTCTGTGTATATATTCGGCTGTAAACGAGTGTTTCAGTGTGTTATATGCGCGTACGTGGCGCTTTGTGATTCCATTGAGTGAGGTTGAATTGGCTGCCTACATTGGTGAGTAAATTAATATTATATTGGTGTGTTTTACGACTCCTTTAAATCACTAAAATCCTAAATTCGTAGTCTAGTGTAAAACCCATAAATCCTAACAGGTAGCTTAACATGCAAATGTAGTTATGTACTTCGAACAAGGTTTTTCCGGACATTTTTACCCCACAATTTCACATTCTTTTTAAACTAACCAATGATTATTGGTAGGTAACGGAGATCACAACTATAGTAGTGTCATTAACGTATGACTAATTGTATAATGTGTCCACTAACCTAACAGAACCTAACCCAGATGGGTGAATCACTATTTTACATTTTTAAACTGGTAATTATCTAGTTTAGGGGCTTTTCTGTAAAAAAAAAAAAAAAACACCGAAAAGTGGTATATTTCGACTCTACTAATAACGTAGAACACGAATATACTAGGGGCATTAACGTACGACGAATTTCCTAACATGTACCCACCTAACCTAACAGAACCTACTCCACGATGGGTGAATCACTATTTTACGTTTTTAAACTAACCTAGGATTGTAAGGTTGTACAGTAATATAAGATTATACAATATTAAAAAAATCTCCGATCAACACCCTACAATCACAGACTACATGGGAACCCTATAATCCTACGTTATTTTAAATAACTACAATCCTAGGTTAGTTAAAATCGCTACAATCCTAGGTTAGTTTAAAAATGTAAAATAGTGATTCACCCATCGTGGGGTTAGGTTCTGTTCGGTTAGGTGGGCACATATTATACAATTAGTCATACGTTAACGACGCTACTATAGTCGTGTTCTGCGTTACCTACGAATAATCCAAGGTTAGTATAGAAAGAATGTGAAATTGTGCTGTATAAACGTCCGGAAAAAGCCTTGTTTGACTTACGTAATATAACTACATTTGCACGTTAAGCTACCGGATAGGATTTGTGGGTTTCACACTAAACTACGAATTTAGGATTTTAGGGATTTAAAGGAACGTAAAACCCACACAAATAATATAAATGCACTCACCAATGTAGGCGGGTTGTACATACTCTTGTCAATGGCCCATTCAACGTCAGATCACTAGATGAAATCACAGTTTTCACGAAGCACCACATACGCGAATATAACGCACTGAAACACTCATTTACAGCCGAATATATATACAGAAGCACTCGTTAATAGGCTAATATAACGCAGAAACGTAGTCTTGCTTGCTTTTTTTCCGTCTTAAATCACGAACGAAGCACCATCGAACTGACCACGACCGCTGCCTGCATGCATACTAACGTATGACTCGTGATGTCTTATGCGCCCGGCAGATTGCGTGAATATGCTATGCGTAGCCATTATTAATGGCGGCAGACGTTAACAGGCGTAAACATCAACTTTCGCGATTTCTTTAAATATGTTCTACTTATTTTAACATTACGCCGTCTTGAATATCAACAAGGTAAGCTATGCAGAATCCATTTAAACAACTTTTGTTGGCATAAAACGTTTCGTTCAAAACGTAAACAAACTGTCAGAAACAGTCACCTCACAAACTTGTTCAATTTTTTAAAATATGTTGTACTTATTTTAAAGCCATGCCCCCAATATATTCGTGTTCTACGTTATTAGTAGAGTCGAAATATACCACTTTCTGGAGTTTTTTTTCTTATTTTCAGAAAAGCCCCTATAGTAAAATTTTACCCTAGATATTTACCGATTTCCCATCTAGTCTGCGATTGTAGGGTGTTGATCGGAGATTTGATTAATATTGTAAATCTTATATTACTTTACAACCTCACAAACGTAGGTTAGTTTAAAAATGTAAAATAGTGATTCACCCATCGTGGGGTTAGGTTCTGTTAGGTTAGGTGGGCACATATAAAGAAATTAGACTTATGTTAATGCCCCTAGTATATTCGTGTTCTACGTGATTAGTAGAGTGGAAATATACCACTTTTTGGGGTTTTTTTTTTTTTTTTACAGAAAAGCCCCTAAACTTAATAATTACCGACAATTTAAAGACCTGTGTAAGTCTTGTTAACTTTATAATTACCAATATTATACTTACCATTTGGGTGGGGGGTGAAAGTGGCACGAGATGGAGACCCTCTGAAGAAAGCATATAGACTTACAGAAATTTACTTTACAAATTAAATAAACAAAGCCACGAGTTGGTGGTTAGTTGCCCCCAATAGTTAGCTAGTAGTTACCAACTGAAAACAATTATAACATAATAGGACATGTGCAGTTTTGGCTGACACATTTCCTGTAGAGTGGAAAAGTCGCTAGTGATATATCTGCGGGTGAGTTGGCAGCGTAAGATTGAAGCTGGAATTCGAAGCCAACTTCACTTCAGTTTGCACGAGAATAGATCTTAAACCTAATATATGTAAAAAAAAAAAATTCAAGTATCGAAAAGGATACTTATAACGGCTCTTTCCCACTTCTCCACCATATACAGCTCTGTCACCATTAAATATCGAAAATACCAGTATGATATAAACGAAATAGCAGAATGGATAACTCCCATTTCACTTCGGTAAATGCCTCAAGCACATATAAAGCAAACTATTGTTCAAGACAAGCAAAAGCCACTGTTTCTGACGGTAATTACAGCATTATATAAGTGCACACAATAACCACAAGTAATTAGGTAAACACAAAAAAAAACACTCCATCAAAACTAAACACTTATAAAAAAAATACTAAGCAGCTAGGATACAGGCGTGTCCAACGTGCGTTGCATGTGAACCATAGATACAGTAATGTATTATACAGGAAATAAAAAAAGGCTAAATAGTTATAAAAGCGAAACATTTGGACCCTCTAAAAACAGTGGCAAATACTTTAATGAAAGACGATAAATCGAAACGGTAATACTATGTTTTCAATTAAAAAAACTATACTATAAATAGTATTTTATTTATACGAAACAAAAATTTCCGAAATAAATAGTGTCAGAAAACAGAATATAATCACATAAAAACACAAAAAAACAAAAAATNCGAAACAAAAATTTCCGAAATAAATAGTGTCAGAAAACAGAATATAATCACATAAAAACACAAAAAAACAAAAAATTTACAGTACGTTACAAATATCTAAATAAAAAGACAATTAATAACATTATAAAATATAAAAAACTAATACAAAAATTACCAAATCAAAAATAACGAATTTAATTGTCACAAACGGTAATAAGTATAAATAATTTTTTTAATTAGAAGGGCATGGGTAATGTGGCCAACAGCAAAGCCCTAGGTCAAAAACAAATCTTGGAGCAAAGACAAATACGCTGCAAGAAACACCAGATAAACAAACAACGAACAAAACCAGACGGGATCACAAATACTATACTCCTAGGTAGAGGCCCATCAACCATGGGGGGAAAGGAAGGCGTTGGAGAGAAAATTGTTGACTGCATCCAGTTAAAATTAAGCATAATAATCTCTAAAATTAAACGAAGGGCAACTGTGTTAGGAGTCACAGGAGGTAGCGCCTTGTAGCAAAAGGTGGAACTAACAAACCGCACTGTGTCATGAATTTTAACACAATGTATCATCAGGACTTTTTTTAATAACTTATTTTGCTACATTTTCAAACTACTTTTCTAGTCGTTAAATTATAATTAATAATTAATTTGTTAGAACCACAACAAAGAGAAAGAAGCCAAAGAAAATATATAACATTATTAATTCAATTATCGCTGTGTGGGTGTCTCACACAACATGGTATGAGAAGTGTCNAAAATTAAACGAAGGGCAACTGTGTTAGGAGTCACAGGAGGTAGCGCCTTGTAGCAAAAGGTGGAACTAACAAACCACACTGTGTCATGAATTTTAACACAATGTATCAACAGGACTTTTTTTAATAACTTATTTTGCTACATTTTCAAACTACTTTTCTAGTCGTTAAATTATAATTAATAATTAATTTGTTAGAACCACAACAAAGAGAAAGAAGTCAAAGAAAATATATAACATTATTAATTCAATTATCGCTGTGTGGGTGTCTCACACAACATGGTATGAGAAGTGTCNTCAAAGAAAATATATAACATTATTAATTCAATTATCGCTGTGTGGGTGTCTCACACAACATGGTATGAGAAGTGTCGTAGGGGTGTCGTTTATTACGGACGGCACCCAGGTTGTTATTTATAAGGCTCTGAGCTGGGATAAGGGTGGCGAGACTCTTCTTACTCAGGGTTGGGCACTGTTATACCATGTGGCTGCAGAGCATATCCCCGTATATGATGTGGTCAGCAGCAATAACCAAAAAATAATAAGGGCGCGTCTAACACACTCCAGTGTTGCTAATGCCACGGAAACGCCTCGCAACTCACACCAAAGAAATTGGCAGTGCCTACTCAGACATAGACACATTAAGCAATTTAATGCAAATGAAAAGAGGTACACAAGACCTACACTTGGCATGCAATGTTTACTGATTGCTTATCATATACAAGCACATGGTTAAACAACAGCATTTTCTCCTGGACAATACTCTTGCAATGAATTACTTAGTTACTAAAAACATGTTTAGCAGAATTACAAAGGCGTGTTTAGAAAAGCGATATGAAACTACAACGAGTTGATATGACCGACCACGTAGTTAGCAAACAGTAGAATAGTCCTGTGCAGTCGGCCGCAGGCTGTAAATTTTAAGTTAAAAATCCCTGCTCCCAAAAGAGAATGTTGCTGCGAGAGGAGTGTAGGAGAGGATAATTGGAGATGGCGATAACAAATGGTCCCGATAAAATATAAGTCTTGACGTGGTCGAGGTGACCCAGGGCTGGTTAAGTGTAGAATTGCCCGGCGCCATATCCCAGTGGAGAGTTAGTGGTGTAAGTCGTTCGGTCGACGACCCAGGCAGCCCTGGAAAATTCTCATTCAGCAACACAATTTGGCACTCCCATGACACTGAACAGGCGAATTTTAGCGAGAAATTATGGTAAACCTCGTTATAAGAAGCATCTCATTGCCAGAAAAGCAAAGTTGGAAGATTTGTTGGTTGGCCTGATGTGAACTCTCTGTTCTTTAGAAGTGTTACTTCAGCTGAAAGGTCTGATATTCTTACTCTAAATAAGTTTGATATCACTTCATAATTATGTTAACATGGATTTAGGGCCAGAAAATTTCCTACAGACTTAATGAGTTCAATTGATTTTTAACTAAATCGCTCATTAAGTGCACTTGGCAGTGTATCAATCATAGGGGAAAAAAAACCTGTAAATCTGAT
The DNA here is from genome assembly GCA_002778355.1 of Clitarchus hookeri. Taxonomy (NCBI): domain Eukaryota; kingdom Metazoa; phylum Arthropoda; class Insecta; order Phasmatodea; family Phasmatidae; genus Clitarchus; species Clitarchus hookeri. The sequence goes on along the minus strand of NQII01000098.1, from coordinate 760,613 downwards.
CTCTTGCTTCACGAATACAAATTAAGTCTTGTTTACCTGTGATCATCAGATTTCTTTGGCATTTTGCTCTTGTTTATGGAGTCAGACAAGCAAACAGCGGCTGTTGGATGTTCATGGAGTCAGACAAGCTAATGGCATATGTAGAAACCACATGGTAATGTTCTTCATTCCTTAAGGATAATATACTTATCCTGAGAGCTTCTACTTCATCCACTGCATTTATGAGGTTCACATCTAGCTACTGAAGAATCTTGCTGACTTTATTAACAAGCATCAAGATTGGATGCATCATTATTAAAGTCGTGATAAACTGAAATGATTTTATCTATAATAGAATTCCAGTTCCAGTGGCTTTTACCCTGGGACATTTGGTAGTCATGATGATAGTATTAATTGCATCAACGAGAACTGGAAACTGTTTCTCTAAGGCATCTATGTAACCTTACAGGCATGACCATCTTGTCTTGGATTAAAAGTTTTGTGAAACTAGTTTCTTCTCAATATTTCTTGTAGCATCTTCCAGTACTGCATGCCTTACATGTCTTACTGGGCTCCCCTGAAGAAATGTGCATGTGCACTTCACTGTACCAAAATTTCAAATATCATACTATTATTTACTCGTGATGTAGAAACATCAACAAGAGCTAGATTTTAAAAGTGAGCGTAGTAATGCACATAAGGAGTCTGTAATTTTTAACTTTACACCTCGAATCACCAATCATTGTTACTGCTCTATCAAAACATGTGAACCAAACTTCAGTTCATGAAATCTTTAACAAATCACTTACTGCCAGGTTTAAAGTGTGAAATATGTTTTCAGCATCTGCATTATTTACTCGCAACAGATAAATGAAGTGTTCACGTGATCTTCATGACTTTGTATAAAATAAGTTAACTACAAGTGCCAGTTGCCCGTCGTGGCCATAATCAGATACTTCGTTAGTTATCATTATTTCCTTTCACCTGATTTCATCAATAACATCTTGCAGAACAAAGTTGTGAAATGAAGATATAATATAATCTTGAATACGATTGCTAATATACGTTAGAGCCTTTCTCTAAGTGTGTGTGTAAAATATCTTCAAACTGTGATAAGATGTTTACAATGTCAAGAAACAGTCAATTTGTTACATTTTCGGTAGACTCTAAATGCACTAAGAATGCTCGTCCTCCAATTAGTAGAAATCTCACAATTTTCACCTACCTTTGCATTACTTCTCGGTTCTTAGCTAGTTCTACTTCTTTTTTTNAATTAGTAGAAATCTCACAATTTTCACCTACCTTTGCATTACTTCTCGGTTCTTAGCTAGTTCTACTTCTTTTTTTATTTTCAGTGCATTTTTACCTTCATCAAGGATTTTGCCAATGCCATTCTTGTTTAGGTATGTTAACCANAATTAGTAGAAATCTCACAATTTTCACCTACCTTTGCATTACTTCTCGGTTCTTAGCTAGTTCTACTTCTTTTTTTTATTTTCAGTGCATTTTTACCTTCATCAAGGATTTTGCCAATGCCATTCTTGTTTAGGTATGTTAACCANTTTTTTTTATTTTCAGTGCATTTTTACCTTCATCAAGGATTTTGCCAATGCCATTCTTGTTTAGGTATGTTAACCATGTCTCAATGTGAGTGCGTGAAGTTTCATGTTTCCCGTACTGGATAGTTGCATTTTTTCAATTCTTAAAAAAATAATTGGAAAATGTGCCACTATTTTGACCTTGACAACTATCTTCAACAGAAGAAAGTGTGCAAGGAAAGCAAAAAAAATGAATCTTTTTCCTCGCTATATTCTAGCTAGCTGTGTATTTTGAAGCACTCTATTTGGAAAGATCTCTGTTAGCAGCCAAAGTTTCTTCTGGGATATGCATCCAAACCGAGTCTTGTCGATCCATGTTTATCACGATCATGAAACTCCAAAGTGATTTTGGCGGTACGAGCTGCTGAACCCAAAGTCTTAGTAGTACTCAGTTTGTCTGATAATTCATACAATAAAGACATCAATACATGACTTTCTTGACATTGCATAACTTGTTTAACACAAACATCGTCCTGTTTAGACACGTCTACCAACAGTGATACAACCAGACAACAGTGATTTAACATGGCACGAAGACATTATAGAAGGAGAAGATATTTTCAACTGAAGATATTAAGGAATATTGGAGGACTTAATACGGATGTTGCTAAACTGTATGATGTTTGTGTTAAGCAAGTTATGCAATGTCAAGAAATTTATTTATTGATCACTTTATTGTATAGATTTGGTTTGTAATATATGACTGCAAATCCTGGTTGTGGATTGTTACAGATGTGTTTTTTTAATCGAGCATGCAATAGTTCCGCACTTGCTATATGTTATGCAAAATGTAAAGAACTGTTAAAGGTTATTTATCGTAGTAAAAAAGTGCCGGAAGTATATCTTACATGTACATTTTGTAAATGTGGCATAGGAATTATGTATAGTGTTAGGTCAAATGAATTGATAATAAATCAATATTTACTGATAAAAAATACCATAGAGTTTATGCAAACATTTGTTTATGTATTTTTGTAACATACAAGCATTTCTATAAAATATTATATTGTGTGTTTTGAAGGTGAAAATACTTTTGTACATACCCCATGTATGCCCTCTGCTGTTTTCTACTTAAAATTGGAAAGTCTGAACGTGTTAAATGGTGAAGCAACTTTATGGCCCCTCCTTATTCCCACATCTTAAGAAGGCCTTTGAACTGCATTGCAGAATGCTTGAAAATCAGAACTTTTTACAAAAATGTTATACGTGCAGCCAATGTGTTAATTTAACTTGGTGGATATAGGGTGGCCGGGTGCAGCAACGCCTACAGTTACCGAGCATTGCCACGGAGTTTGCATTAGTAGGTTTGTCGCGCGCCTGTTCCGATGTGTGGAATTTGCATTGCTAGTTCCACCGCGCGTCTATTTGGACGAGTTTGTGAACTGAATCAGTGGTTCACAACCAGTATACCATCTGCAAGTCGTTATAAGAGGAAATATTTTTCAAGATATGTTTTTCGTAATATCGGAGGCTTTAGTTCTGAACATGGTGGCATCGGGTAACTCTAGTTGAGCGAGTCCAATTTATACTCCAGGAGGGTGTGGGTAGCCATGAATAATTGGTTACAAAGCAATGACAGCTTTATACTCACTATTTCTAAATAAAAATTTAAGATGGCTGTGAACTCGTAAAAATTAGATTGACTTCATGCCATTCTCACAATGCACACACATGCCCATACATGTATGTAATATGTGTAGGGGTTCACACGAAAGAGGTTTCTGTTACTGTGAAACAATTATGTAGTCTCACTACATTTATTTCCCCAGTGGCAATTTTACTTTGGAGTTTCTGGCCCGAAATATTACGCCCTCAAAAGTTACCTCTTGTGGGCATGAATGTGGGATGGTTGCATGACTCTAGCAGTACTTTGGACATCGTAAAAATTGGGCGCACTCCTAGTACACCATGCCGAGGCATGAGTCGTGGAGGTGTAACCATCATGTTCGGGCAGACTTCCCCTAGTATAGGGCGTGTCATAGCTGCTTATGTGTAGTGGGGAAAACAGAACAAGGTGAAGGGATCAGCATGCATGATGTGCCCCCTTCCAGTCAGGAGATCATTCGTCTGCAGCAGCTCATTAACCATACTGCACATCTAGTGGCAGCAGGCCAGTGGACTTGGCCCTCTCCAAGGCCGCAGATGGAACGGGCCTCGGGCATGGAATAGAGCTGGAGAGGTGGGGCAGCTCCTCTGAAGTGTGGTTGATGCAGCCACTAAAGGGGGTTAGTGACCCGCGCATGCCTCGCAAACTTCAAGCGCTGGATGGCAGCGACGCTAGCAGTACCGGAGTGACGTGAGGCCATCATCCGGCTTTGTATCGTTGCTGCTGTTGGATGTGGAGTGAGGCCTGGAGCATGGCCGCACTAAGAATTGGGTGATTGGCTGTGTGTCCCCAACATGCTGTGAAAGCATGCCCACAAACGTCTCAGTCAAAGCCTCACTCTGAGGTGATCACCATGCATCACGGTGGTGTCACGGTACAGTTGAGCAGAATATACACCTGTGTGATTATGGCCCTGACAGAGGTCCCTGGAAACAGACCTTGGGGAGCATCATAAATGACAGACAATATGACACAAGCCGTCGCTACATTGGGCATCGCTGTAGCTGGTGCAGCTGGATGTTGATTGACGACAGTGGGGTGACAAGAGGCGTTCGTAGACGACCTGTCTTCTCCTGGCCTCAAGGGCGTCGAGATACCAGACGTCGCAGGCCTGGAACAGCAATCGGTGTTTGCTGTCGTTTGTGGGCTCAGGCGCCGAGATGTTTGAGCTGCTTGCAGGTTGAGGTGGCAGGGAGTCTGGCGCACCATCACTAAGTGGTGCAACTGATGTTATAGTGCCTGTGTGGGCGTCTGTGCTGTGTAGGTCGTCGCAGTGCACAGGCACTTGGTGTCATCATCCTACATCAACTAGATAGGTAGTTTTCCCCAATTTTCTTATGATCTTATGTGGCCTGCTCCATTTTGTGGCCAGATCCACACAGAAATTTTGGGCAACATGGGGCAGCTGGTGTGCTCTCATCTGGCCATGTTGGAGTGCAGCCGGATGGCGAGTGGTGGAAGGCAACAATTGCGCGATGTATTTCCTCTGATCCTTGCACACCTGCTGCAGTGCTCGCCCTCGGTAGCATATGTGGGCTTCATTGCTCCCGGGGTAACTGGCCTGACCTTGGTGTGTGTGGAAGATGATGGTCTTGCATCAACTCAGGCGAGGTTTTCCCTGTTGCTAAGTTGACATGAGTGCGTAGCATGAACAAATCTGCCAGCAGATGTTCGGCCCAGGATGCGTGTTTATCACCCATACAAAAACACAATTGTGTTTTCACATTTTGATTTTGGTGCCCTAGTTGATTGGCATGTGTATGGTAAACAGTGGTGGTGTTAATCAGTATTCCCCATCTAGTACAGTACTCGCATCATTTACACCCTGTGCAATGTGCCTCATTGCCTGTTTCGATGTAAACTAACATGTAGGTATCCACAATGTAGAAGAAATTCTGTCTCCATCTGTTTGGCAACACATTTTGCACACACACACGAAATGAGGTAGGCTTCTACCCATCTGGAGAATAGATCAGTAACAACAAGGATGAATCTTTTTCCTATTGTGTTACGTGGGCATGTAACCATTAAATTCAATGCTACAGTTTCAAACGGTTATGTGGGAAAACATGGCATTAGCAGTTGGGTACCACCAATAGGGCAGCTTTTCAGACAGTTGCATGCAGCACATACTTGAACATACTGGGGCGTCTCCCGAGAAATGCCTGGCCAGTAGAAATGCAGTTGGGCATTATGCTACATTTGCAGTGCATCAGGGTAACCAGATGCCTCAGTGTTGTGTGCGAACTGTAGTACAACTCCTGTTGTGGTGCATACCACATACATGGGATGGACAAAATAATATAAACACCATGCAATACAGTACATTTTGATGCATGGTGGCAACACTGCTTCTGTGTAAACTATGCAACACATATGTATTGCACAATTTACATGCCAGGTCTTGTAGGTTATATTTTAATGTATTATACACTTTGTTCTGCGACGGTTAAAACAAGCGATCGGAGGAATGTGTGATCTCTCAGACTATAAAAAAGGGCAAATCGTTGTCGCTCGGATAGCGGGAGGGTCTGTGACGAAAACCGCTGAATTGTTTTGATGCATGACGGATACATGGGATAGGCAGTGCGCTGTATTCACATCCTGAGAAGTATCCTCGTGACAGTCCTGCCGTATAAGGGCACACAGGGAAAAACCGAAGTTCAGAGAAACAGGGTAAGTCCCTATAAATAGCTGATAGAAGCCCTCGACGAAGGAATCGGGAGGTGCCGACACAGCTCCCAGGAATCCCTGAAAACGTCCTATCACACCCTCCTTCCGCCCTAGTGGAGTACCCAAACAGCTGATGAGACACGAAATCCTACACAAAAAAATGAGCGAGGTATACAGGGGTTTTTCCGATTTCTCTCTCTCGGGAATCTGCTGACAGCTAACATGAATATAGCTGGAGACGTGTTAAATTCAGAAGCAGCCAAGGAAGGGCATCAGTTGTGGTCAGTTGTTCGGGAGCAGTTGTTGACAATAAGTTGTTCAGCCGAGATAGGAAGGAGTAGTTCGGCAGCCACGATGCGAGAGAAACAAGGCAGTTAGTGTGAGAGGCAGTCGTATCACCAGGCCGGAGTTCGGATCCCGGCCGAGTCAATTATCGCCAGCCGAGATGGGAGTTGTTCGGTGGTACAGCCACGAGACGAGTTAGGGTTTCAGCCGAAACAGGAGGCGAAGCAGACACAGGAGTAATCAGCCTTGTGACGAGAAAAGTGACAAGAATATGAGTAAATTCCCGGAAACGAGAGGCAGCCGAAGACCGAGAGGCTCCATCGTAGTCTTGTGCCGTATGACGACGAGGCAAGGAGTCAGTCTCTCAGTAAGTCAATAGTGACATCACCAGGGAGAGAACCGAGGACCAGCCGAAACTACATGTGTAAATTCCCGATACATACCCCGTAGAAGTGCAGAGAACTTATGGGTTCATTTCCGAAAAAATAGTGGCAGTTTACGAGGTGGGGAAGTCAGAAACGCTAGCCGGACCGTTGCGGACATCGCCACAGCCGAGGAGACGTGCTCTCCAACAAAGGAAAGCCAGCCGAGGTCGAAGAGAAAGCACAAGTCCTGGAAAACACATCCCGGACTTCCGAGAGAGTCAGTCAAAGCCGCAGTCGTATATTGACTCACCAAAGCCGCAGTCGTAGATAAGTAGAGAAACGTCTCCCTTCAACAACCTTCCCCGATGAATAGCATTTAGCACACCAGCCCTTCAGGCCTACGAATTGCAGGGGGGCTCAGTCTCGCCAGTGTGTGTACCTATGTTACCTTCAGACAAATAAAATATGGGTGTGTTAAATAATGGAGAATACTAGTATTTGTTTACTCTTAATGCAAAAACCACAGGTGCCCTTAGTCTGCACCAAAAGTAATTTAACTGTATAAACTACTAGCCACCAACCTGTAGAACTCAGGTGGTCTAGTAGCGACAGTTTAACGTTTCACGAGTGACAGTATCCATGGTAATGATAGCATACAAAAATCATGGTAAAACATAATCGGTGAAGAGAAATAGTGGGCGAAACCCAAAGTTAACTGACAGAGACCGACGAACATTAAAAAAGAATTGTGGCCATACAACATTAAACTACCACGGCAAAAGTGACAGCAGAATTCAACACTCACTTGAGTAATACTGTTTCGACAAAAACAGTACGGTGAGAGCTCCATAAACTCTTTATAACGGAAGCCAACGCGAAGCTGCGAAAGAAGTGGTGTCACCATCATAAAACCTGGACACTTGATGATTGGAAGAATGTGGTATGGTCCGATGAATCATCGTTTACATAGTTTCCAGCAAACGGCCGGGTTTGTGTATGGAGAACCCCAAAAGAAGCATACGATCCGGGCTGCCTGCTTCCTACAGTCAAGCATGGGGGAGGTTTCGTTATGATTAGGGTGGCTATATAGTGGTATTTAGCTGGTCCTCTCATTCACATCACTGGCCGGATTACTGCGAATGAATATCTCGACATCCTCAATGATGAAGTTCTTACTATGACTAGCATATTGCTGCCAAACTCCGCCATATTCCAAGATGATAATGCGCATATACACACAGAAAAAAGGTTCAGTCTTGGTTTGAGGAGCCAGACCTCAACATAATTGAACCGTTATGGGGAGTTTTAGAGCAGAGAGTGAGGAGCAGATTTCCATCTCCAATATCATTGAAGCAATTGGCGGATGATTTGGTACAAGAATGGGACAACATTCTGTTGGAAATTATTCAGACACTCTACGAATCTATTGCGCGAAGAATTGCAGCTGTTCTAAAAGCAAATGGTGGCCCAACACCTTATTAATAAATAAATATTGTGTATATGTCTGGTGTTCATATATTTTGTCCATCTCCTGTAGTTGGTAAAGTGCTTGCTTATATTGTTGGCACACATTTCCAAATTCCCCTCTACTACAAATCATCGCTCACATTTTTTTTTGCGCTTTCTTTCGCCAGACTTTGTGTCCCTGGCCGAGTAACGGCTAGGGTCGTGCCATGACAGTGCAAAATTTTTAATGCACTCATGTACCAAGTTTATTAGGCCGAAATGTGGTTGGTTCAAGAGGCTCAATTGCTCTGGAGTGGGGCAATTACTATTTTCGTCCATAAGTTCCCCAAAAACTATATACACGTTTTCCCTAGGTGACATTTCTTATTTGTACAAGTAAACGTTTATGGCAAAGCGTTCAATAATGAGTAATATGTGTTGTATGTGGTCTTCCCACGACTCTGACTAGATTACAATATAATCAATATAGGCTGTTGTGAACTTACCTACATAACCGTCGAGCACTTGCTCTACCATGGAATGGAAAGTTGCTGGCACAGTTTTTAGGCCAAAAGGCCTGAACAGGAAGCAGTGTTCAGGGAGTGGGGAAGGTAGTCTTAGGTTTATCCTCGGGTTTGCGACAGGTATCAATCTACCTGTTGCTATTGTGGAGGCCGAGCGACGTTAGAACCTTGGCATGCCCCAGACTGTTGACTGCGTCCTTGATATTGATGAATGGAGGTTGTGTGTTTTCTGTAGTTAGGTGGAGGGGCTGAAAGTATATGCAGAATCTCCAGGTCCCATCCCTTTTCAGAGCTAGGGTGATTAAAGAATCCCTTGATCCAGGATTTCCTGAACTTGGTCTTTAATGATGCGGTGTTGATGTGTTGATAATGGTGCGCTGCATTGTATAGTCGATACGACTGTGTGAGAGGGATACAATAATCGGCCACATTGGTACGATGCAAGGGGTTGGCAGTGGTGAAAACATCATGACATTCATTGAGGAGACACTGGTTTACATCATGGTACTCGGCCGGTACATCGTTGTCGAGCTGCACATCTGGTATTGCACTTGGTTTTCCAGGTATCTATATGATTAACAGTGAAGCATTCTTTCTGTCTGATATGGATTCGCCTGGCAGATTGTTCTACTGCTCTGTTCTGCTCAGTTAGCCATGGTATCCCTAAAACCTCATCCTCACAAACATCATTTGAAACAAAAGCTGTTGTTGTTTCAATGTCCTTACTACACACTGTTATTTTTATTTCACCTATTGTTTCACCAGTGGTGTGGGGGGTAATTGCAATTAGCACTGTTTGATTGGATTGTTTGATTTTGTTAATGTTCACTAGGTTCACATGGACAAAATTATGTGAAGTGGTGGTGTGTATCAGAATGTGGCACTGTTTATTATTTAATGAAATAGGAATACAGATCACTTGTTTTTACTTGTGTTGATTTATTATTTGAGTAATTGTTGTGGAGTCTGCCAATGTTCACTGCTCCTTACCCGGGAGTAAATGATTTCCAGCTATGCTACCCTTTTTGTTTGTTTCTCAGTGGTTGTTTGCTATCACACAGATTTGTGGCACAGTTTAGGCACTCGTCAAGCCATTGCATGCGCTGGCTGTCATAGTAACGACAGGCGAATGGTGGTGGACCTCGTCCCGAGTACATTTGTGTGGAGTTACTCTGTTCTTTCTTTCCCAGAACAGCCAGGTGACTGGGGTCTGGAGTGTTGCTATTTTTGATATGTTGGTCCAGATATTTATCTTTAGTCACTCACGCAGACCCCACTTTCGCATCGTTTTCGCTGCACCGACGGGGTGGCCCAGAATCGCTACTCTGCTGTGCAGGTGTTATCACCGATGTCTGTTCCAGGATCACCAATAACCTAATAAAGTAATTTAACAGGTAATGAATAAGTGGCGCGAGAGCCCATGGTATTCTGGTCGCAGTGTGCCTGATACCTTTTCGAGCCCTTCCTTGATTGACATTTGTGTATTATATGTATATACGAGGTTGATTTTATGTATGGAAAATGTTGAGAACAGCTCGTCGGGTTACTGACACTCCATATTGACACGTCTGAGTGCATGCATGGAGATGAAAGTACCCACAAAATGGCACTCAAATGCAAGGCAGATTTCCTCCCATGTGTTGCGATAGTGTGAAATGCCACACTACCGTTGTTTCNAAAATGGCACTCAAATGCAAGGCAGATTTCCTCCCATGTGTTGCGATAGTGTGAAATGCCACACTACCGTTGTTTCAGATCTCTACTGAAACGAACACCCACATAGTTGGGCCAATATTCCTCCTCGATGCTGTAGCAGTACAGCCTACTGGTGCAGTCGTGCAGGAAGGCCGATGGATTCTTGGTAGGCTGGCCTGCAAACCCCGATAGTAATCGAAAATTGGTAGGTGTAGCCACTGGTGTTGCTGCAGAGAGAGCTTGTGGTCGTGTTGTTGATGATGGTGTGGGCATGGTGCTATGTGGTCCTGCGACCATATGAAGGAGTGGAATGGAATGAGTCAGTAGGTTTGCAGGTGGCAAGGCGCGGCTCCGCAGGTCCTGGAATGCACATTGCAGTGACGGCAATCGGAGTTGCAGTGTGCACTGCTTGCAAACAAAATGCTCCTTCCTGAGATTACACCAATCGCTCTCTGTGACACATTGGTTGTAAGCTCTCAATCCACAGCTGTCACTGCAGGTGCACTCCGAGTTCGTCCATTGGCAGAGAGTCTGTTGATACCACTCTGGTAGGCAACACCGAAGACGCCTGGTTTTTTCGTAGGGAAGAACACAGGTGGATGTGGTTGCTCTTGACACAGCGCACACTGAGTAAAGTTTTTGGAATTTACCATGGAAAGTTCCTTATGTTACACACAGTTTTCATTATACACTCGATGGCACCGAGCGCATGCATGGGTGGCCTAGGTAAGTCAGTCACACTTATGCATGTTGCTGCATTTCCGCACTGTTTTATGTTAAAGTATCTAGTCTCAAGTGTTAAGTAAAATTCCTTATGATAGCGCCACTTGTCAGTTCTTCTATCTCTATGGTTTCTTCTTTGTCACATTATCTTCTATGCTATCTTGTTTAGTTGTGTTGTGTTGTTCATCCTGGACAGTGCTTGTCCGATCTTTTATAATAAAGTGCTTTTAGTATTCAAGGCATATTACTTCAATAGGTTATGGGCACAGTCGCTTTATTTGGATGATTTGTTATTCAGTGAATTATTAAAGTTCGTTCGTTTAGTGTGAAGTGTTGCTAAATCCATAGCGACGATGGAGTTTGCTAAGCACATTAAACCACTGACCAGTGAAGCAGATTGGCCAGCTTGGAAGCGAAAGATTCGTGATTTACTGGATTACCATGAAGGTGCATTAGATTGTATCCATCAAAAGAACAATTGGTTGAAGAGGAACTTGTTCAGCGAGAAGTTTCAACCAAAGATAAAGATTCAAGTGGTGAAGAGTCCAGTTCCAAATCTAGGCCAGAGTCTGGATTAGAGCACACTGAAAGAGCAGATACCCGAAAACTGTGTGATAGAAACACAATCAAAGCATCAACATATTATGATGATTTTGTAATGATCATGATAGCTGAAGAGGATCCACAAAGTTTTCAAGAAGCTGTAGGTGGCAAGTATGGTCAAGAATGGCTTACATCAATGAACAGTGAGATATTCTTTCTACTTGAGAATTATACGTATGATCTAGAGTACCTACCTAAGGGAGCTAGAGCCCTTCCATGCAAATGGGTATATNATGATCATGATAGCTGAAGAGGATCCACAAAGTTTTCAAGAAGCTGTAGGTGGCAAGTATGGTCAAGAATGGCTAAGTCAATGAACAGTGAGATATCCTCTCTACTTGAGAATGATACATATGATCTAGAGTACCTACCTAAGGGAGCTAGAGCCCTTCCATGCAAATGGGTATACAGAGTCAAAATGAAACCTGATGGCAGCATCGAGAAGAGAAAATCAAGAATAGTTGCTAAAGGCTACGATCAACGTNAAACCTGATGGCAGCATCGAGAAGAGAAAATCAAGAATAGTTGCTAAAGGCTACGATCAACGTAAGGGCATAGACTTCTCTAAAACATTTAGTCCAGTAGCAAAGTTGCAAACTATTCGTTTGATGCTTGGTGTTGTTGTGACAGAAAAGATGNCTCTAAAACATTTAGTCCAGTAGCAAAGTTGCAAACTATTCGTTTGATGCTTGGTGTTGTTGTGACAGAAAAGATGTACTTAGTTCAGTTCAATGTATCTACAGCTTTTCTTTATGGAGAGCTGGCAGAAGATATTTACTTGCAGCAGCCAGAGGGATTTGATGATGGCACGGGTAGGGTTTGGAAGCTCAAGAAGAGTTTATATGGACTTAAGCAGTCGCCAAGGTGCTGGAACAAGCGTATTGGCAAGTTTCTGACATCACTCAAATTCAAGGCTAGTGATGAGGAGCCTTGTATGTTCATTCGAGATGAAGGTGGTGTCAAGATAATTCTCATTCTTTATGTAGATGATGGCATCATAGCTTCTACCAGTAGAGTAGAATTAGAGAAGTTTTTAGATCAGCTTCAAGCTGAGTTTAAAATTACATCTGAAGAAGCGTCTTATTTTTTAGGACTGCAAATTGAGAGACAGTCAAATTGTGATATAAGAGTGTGTCAAAAGTTCTATGCACAGAAAATACTTGAACGTTTCAATTTTGTCGGTTGTAAATCAGTTTCTTCACCAATGCTTCAGAGTCAAGAGAGTTTGATTTCAGGGAAAGCAACAGAAAGAGCACATCAGTTTCCATATCGCCAAGCAGTAGGCTCACTAATGTACCTGATGTTAGGCTCTAGACCTGATTTAGCCTATTCAGTCGGATTTTTATCCAGATCTCTTGAAAATCCTACTGCTGAAGATATTACCAGACTTAAAAGAGTTTTCAGATATATAGCAGGCACCCTTAATTATGGCCTTCTATATCGGCACAATGCAGAGAAAGGGATTCTTGGCTGTTTTTCTGATGCAGATTTTGGCGGATGCCTCAAAACAGGCAGATCAACAACAGGTGTTTTAATAACTTATGCAGGTGCTGCTGACCAAGCCACTAGCCGCCCCTCGTTTGCGGATGTTGTGTGACAAGATGGGACTTATATAGAGTTGTATTTTTTTGTGAATTTTTATTTAACAAGGGAAAGTGTTAAAGTATCTCGTTTTAGGTGTTAGTAAAATTCTTTATGATAGCGCCACTATTCAGTTCTTCTATCTCTATGGTTTCTTCTTTGTCACAGTATCTTCTATGCTTATCTTGTTCAGTTGTGTTGTGTTGTGTTGTTCATCCGAGACAATGCTTGTCCGATCTTTTATAATAAAGTGCATTTAGTATTCAAGGCATTTTACTTCAATAAATTACATAACAGACTTGTTGGTATTCATGATTTTGCTCAACAGCAGCTCGGAATAAATAGTGACAGAATGAAGAGGCAGTATGATAGTAGAATTTTGGGCAAAGTATTTTAAGGACATGGCTGTACAACCCACAGATGAGAAAAGGGTACTGCCAGATAGCTACAGGAATGTTGGGAAGGCCTGCACAGGATTCTGAATAAGATCAATGATGTGGTATTTCAGATTTGTCGTCAAGGCTCTTGGGTGAAACTGAAGGTTCTCGACATTAACAGACTGGCACTCTATGAAGGACCAGATGCAGCAGAGTCTGTTCAGGATGAACAGACTTGAGGAGGAGATAGTGTTACAGGCGGCTGCTCTGTCAGTGTGCGAGGCACAGATGGCAGATCAATAGCTATGGAAAATTATCAGGAACTGTTACCGCAGTGTTTGACTATTGGCTGAGAGAAATCTGAATTGCACGCCTCATAACTAATGAAACCTGCATCGCATGCCGCACAACTTGTGGCTGTTCCATGCTGCGGTCCTTGGCTATTCCTCGGAGGTGGTGTCCCCCCCTGGTAGTGTTACGTCATTAAGGATATTTTTCCCAGAACGGCATTAAGGGCTCTAGTCTCGGCGGTTGCTGTTCGGAGGGAGGGGGTTTTGGAGCATATATAAGGTGGGGTTTTTTGTAATTTGAGAGACCTGACTGTTTGGTTTCAAGAACATTGTGACGTTGACTTTGCATCTTGGCCACCAGGATCAGTAGTATGTTGGGTACTTTATATACACACCAGCTGTGCCCGTGGCTCCGCTCGCGTGGACTACAGAATTATTGTTTAGGTTTTTTATTAACTATAGTTGAATCTTACTTAGTGTTAATCTTCTATACTCTATACATATTATAAAACTCTACATCTCTGTGAATTAAATGGTAAAAACACTTATTAGTATTTCTCTGTTATAGATAGATGTATGCTACCGCAGAGTTTTTTTAGCTCTTTTTATTCTACACAATTCTTTACTACGTGATAATGATATTGTTCCATCTTTAATGGTTTAGACAGTGTATTGCAAGAGAGCGCGCTGGATTTTCCAATAAGAATTTTCCCGAGGGAATGAGATATTTTATCGGGATAAAAAGTAGTCTATGTCACTTCTTGGCCCATAGTATTTTTTTACTTGATTTCTTCCATAATTAATATTTGTACTTTGTGATTTTGGTGTCGCCTACCGCTGGTTACTCTTGACCCATTTGCATCATCAATATTTTGTATATTGCTTTAAATTATTCTGGGATTAAATACTTTGTGGTTCAAACGTCACGTTAAATTTGTACTAATGAAGCACAGTATTCTGGTATTATATTTGGGTCAGGTGCTTTTACATATTTAAAAAAATGTTTTTAATGTATTTCATTAATTGTAATACTTAGTATTGTGGGAAATATTCAAAGCACTAGTTGGTGCATGGAACACGGCGGACGGTCTTGCAGAAAATATTTTGGTGGCTAAACTGCTCTATGAACAGGTATATCTGCTACGCAAGTCAGAACGAACTGCCCTGAGGGACCTGAGCGAGCCCTAATTATACCAGTTCAGCTGGTTGTTTAAGACTGAGGTAGAATAAGGAGGCGAGAGTTTATTTCACCATTGCATGAACGGGATGCATGTTTGGTACCCCAGGCTAGAAGACTGCTCCATGGTATAGAATGCAACCAGATTGCTAAGGCAGGCGCGCATGCAGCTCGGGTTGCCTGCATGCTGGCAGCAGACGACCTCACAGGCCCTACGAACATGACGGCACTAACATTGGGGGAGTCTGGTGATGGCAGGGCTTGGGTTGGAGCTAAGGCGTAGGCTCAAGAGGTATCTCTGTTTCACCCGTGACACATTAAGATTAGTAGGTTTGGAGGTGTTTATATTTGGGATTAATACTGCTGTGTTATTGGAATAAATTGGAAGAGGATTAATGTATGACAGCTCTTTTGTCATTCTGTGTGTGTGTTTCTGTGATGTCATCAAAACACATTGTGATTGGTTGCTGGTGGCTGTCATGTGATTAAGGTTACTAGACTTTCCTCTTTTTTAGGCATAATTTTGTGTTTTTGTCCAGATTTTTCATGGTGATCAAAAATGATAAAATATTAAATTTTTTTTTGTAATTATATTGATATTATTAGTTTTTAGGTTCACCAATTAAAAACAGCTGTATGTTGTTTGAAAAACCATCTAGCCTATATTATGTTTGATATTTTTTTTTATTTGTCATTTAGATTCAATTTTTGTATTGCAGGGTATGTATTAAAATGCATAGCTGCCAACTTGTACAATTTTTTCATATTTTGGCCTAATGAAGCATTTCAAGCCCAATTCAGATAAAATGTGAAGTGACGATTTGAGTTCAATTAGGGTGGAATGTTACTTTTCTGCATTCATATTTGAACATAATTCACCAGCTTCATTATCATGTAGTGCCAGATACCTGTTCCATAAAATGTTTCTGAAATGTAAATACGCTAAATATTACCTTGTGGATGCATGGAAACGATAGCCATTTTGAATGAAATCGCAAATCAACTTAAAACAAGGGTTGCTAGTGTGTTGAAAACTGTTCCATTTTCAGTGGCAACAAATGGAAGGATCTGCTCTCAAGACCTCGTTGTTAGGAGCCACCCAAATCTCTCAACTCTACAAATGAAAGTATTGATGATTCAAAACTATACACAATAGTCCTTACTTATTACAGCACAAAACATTCAGCAGTGCTTTTGTCACATCGGTGAAAGGTGCTGCTACAGGTAAAACAATAACAGTGATAATAATTTCCAACCTGCAATATGGCTATCTGCTGGTTGCAAGTGCTTCCTTCCCTCATCTCTTTTCACTCTCCAGACCCTTCCTAAATCACCCAACACTCTTCACCATCACCAACTCCTCCTGCAACACATTGTACTCCCTCACAGTTCTTACCAACATGGTCTACCTTCCCCTTTCTGTCATTCTCCAATAGCTCTGAAACTTTCTACTGTTTGTAACTCTCCACTTGTATAGCCCCTTGGCTAAATGTCCACATAGGTGAAGTAATCATCTTTGTTGACAAATTTCCATCTATGTTAATTTATTAAAGAAAGAGAAGCATCTGAAGAGACAATGGGCATACTCCAAGAACCATTTGAGCTCGCAGCTGGAAAAGAGAATTCATCAGATAGGTAGGGTGGATGTTCAGTGGTCTAAGGTCAGTAAAATTGAGGGGCTTTATTGTTGCCCGAAATATGATAAACTATCTTTCATCATGCTGTCAATTCTTGTCATACGTAATAGTAATGCAGTTCGTGAAAGATTTTTTATTGATGTAAAAATATACCAGAACCACCTTCAGGGCATCTATATGTGATGATGTNTATCTTTCATCATGCTGTCAATTCTTGTCATACGTAATAGTAATGCAGTTCGTGAAAGATTTTTTATTGATGTAAAATATACCAGAACCACCTTCAGGGCATCTATATGTGATGATGTTTTAAATGACATACTTTTGGCAAAATCTCAGTCTTCTCAAAGAACGTGCAACGAGGAAGATTTTAATGATGAATTTTTAAACAAAGCAAAATCTGCAGTGCGTTTATACTTACAGAAGGACGAGCTTACCCACACAGATAGCAGTCTGGCTTAATGCTTCCATCATGCAAAAAAAAAAAGGTTAGGTTTTTTATTAAAAATTGTATGGTAATTGTATAGAATAGCGGCTTTTCTGAAGGTAACGTAGTAGACCCACAAAAGTAACAAAAATGGGTTGCGCACAGCTTACCTTTTTAATATTGATGAGGCCGTAATAGTAAAATATGTAGAACATAGTAAATAAAATAGATAAAATACGAGGTGTTTGGCCGCTTTGTTTACGTTGGACGCCATGTTGAATAGCCATGTAATGCTGTCGGTGCAGACGTGTACTGCGTTTAGTTGCCCGGTATATAGCATATTGTGTGGTTTGCGGTGAGTGGAGTATTTTGCGCGCGTGGTTTGCGACGTCCAAACCCGACCGTGTGAAGGCTTATGATTGAAGATTGGAGGGTACAAGTGCTTCTGTGCGTTTGCCAGTTTATAGAATTAACATTGCTTTGGCCAGTACCTTTCACATTTTTAGTAGGTCATGTTGAGGTAATGTGCCAATCATGCGTTGTAATGAAGCAGTATGCTTAGATTTTCGGGACACAGGTGTAAAATTCGTTTGTGTGTATTTAGCTTTGGAAAGCTTTGTAATATTTTGTCAGGTTTCAAGTTAAAGCCGCGGTGGCTAGTTTCCCGTGTTTGTTTGTCGAGCAGACGTGTGGACATCTGCTGTTTACGTTGTAACAGCAGTCCGTTTCCAGTCTAGTTTCGAAAGTTGTTGTTTTGGTTATGCGGCCGTTGCGGGTACAATAACATGTTGTGAGCGCGGGACACAGCGTAGTTTTGGATGACGCTACTGGCAGATGCCGGAAGCCATGCACTTATCTTAGGAGAAGGGGGAGATAGGCCTGCCTAATATATACTGGTGGTGCCTATCGCCTAGGGAGAAAGTCACTAACCGTCGAAGAAGACGCGTCAGGCGTGAGAAGACGCACCAGCCCGAAAGGGCGTGGGTCGTTAGGGTGCCAGGAGGGAACGAACATCCCTCCTGCCTCAGTAACTTAGTCGTGCGATGTAAGTTTGAGACATTAATAAACCGTAAACTACTGTGGCGCTGTTTTCTGCACTGGTATAACTAATTATGAAAGTTCGTACTCTGCAAACTGGAAAGTCGTCTGTGCATTGTGAAACTTCAATGATAAATAAAGTATAAAGCAAACTGATCTGGAACTTCTTCTTTTTAATTAATCGGCGTCACCTGATACTGAGTCTCGTATTCTACCTATGAGCAAGCCGTGGCAACGTAAACATTCGGCAACGTAAACATTCGGCAACGTAATACTTCCGCAACATTACAACATGGTGCCCAACTGTGCGGCTGCATTATTATAAATACGGTAGTAAATAAGACGGAACGATACAGCGTGATGGTAGTTCAATTGGCCGAGGACACACCGCATACTTAGGTGAGTAAATTTACATACGTCTGGTGTGTCGTATTATCTGTAGTGTTGCAATTGTATTCACATACGGAAATATAACGGTAACGTAGATATTTTTCCATACATTTTAGTATTGGTTTATAGTGTGCATATTTTTACGTATGTATGAAATATGTACACTACAGTTATGTTTCCGTACGTAACCTAAACTAACCTAACGTTACATTAGGTTAGTTTAGGTTACGTACGGAAATATGTGTATAACGTATTCTGAAGCCCTGCTAAAGATCTACTTTCAGGGAGCTGATTATGTATCCTTCCGCAGTGTGTATACAAAACATTGCCATGTGACACCTGTCAAATATTTTGTAAACAAACAGTGCCATGTGGGAACTATCAAATATTTTGTTAACAGTGTCCATGTGGGAACTACCAAAATTTATTTTTGAAGTGAAACAATGCCATGTAAATCTTAACTGTCATATACTTTAATAAAATTCTCCAAATGTCTAAAAAATGCTAATCAATTTAGCAAAATATTGTAATACATACAAAAAGGTAGATTGAAGTATATATCGGAACTGTTAATTATATAATTTAATTAAAGTTTACTTATTATATTAAGATTTATTTACATATTTGGTGTAAGGAAATAGTTAAATTTTACATAATAAACTTTTGGTAAGTAGCACTCAGGTTAAAGATTTCACTGTGATAAATGGGACCGTATTTTATCACATATAAGTTGCACATTTTATTTAAAAAATTTTATTGAAAACTCGGGGTGCAACTAATGAGTGAGAAAAATTCCTCCAGTCCCGCACTAACGTTTCATTTACTACGAATTCACGGCCCGCGGCTTGATTTCCAAACTCTTCAGCGAACAAAATCATTTTCATTTTGAAACCTGCTGTGTAGGTACATCGCTTTTCCGTCAAGAAACTGTCTTACTTCACTGCCACAACATCAAAACAACACTACGTGCGGCGCAAAGACGATATAAGAGAAAGACGTGTAAGCANTATAAGAGAAATACGTGTAAGCCAACGCTAATGTGCTGCTATCTCTTACGCTCCACAAAAAGCTTTAGAAAATAATCGATAATCAGTTATTGACCAAAAATCGATTAATTTTCATTCTTTTAAAATATTTTTTTCTCTAAAGGGTTGCGTAGGGAATTACGTAACGGAAATATTCAAATGCCTTTCTATATTTTGCACGTTTATTTAAAACTTACAAAGATAAACTGCAGAAATAACAACGCTAATACTAAAATTACATCTTAACCTAGAATTATCTTATAAGTAGAAAGAATGTGTTACGTTAGTTTTATAACCACAATTCAGCGTCTCCAATATCCAATATGGCGTGGCTATACTTCTGAAAAAACGTGGCCAAACGGACAAGAGTGTATGAGTCCGCTGGACAGACACTGAAATGTATTTAATTTCAATTGATAACAGTGAAATCTTTACCCATGAGTGCTATGTAAAAATGTAAATATATAGTTTAGCAATATGAACTTTACATTTACGGCAATAAATTTATAAATATTAATATTTAACCTACGAACTATTTCTTTTCAGCTATAACCAACATGTCCCTTCAAAATCCGTTGTTAATTCGTACGGACTTTTAACAAATTATTATAATTTATTGAAAAAATATACTTAAAACTTAAAACAACCAATTTATATAGTGCTTCAGTGCTAAAAGCAAGACAAAACCTTTTTCCATATACAATTTTTTTATAACCAATTCAATATGTAACTCCTAGGGTGATTTTCCAAAGGTTCTTTTCAAAAGTGTCGAAGAGACCGTGAATGGATTTTATATATGTATATATATATATACGCATGTAAATATAACTGTAAAATATATATTTTACACACCTTTTTACCCCACAATTTCCCTGGTCTTCAAAGCCCTCCCCACTATCGTATTTGTGGTTTGTATTGGTAATACGTTAATGCCCGTAGTATATCCGTGTTCTGTGTAATTAGTAGAGTGGAAATATACCACTTTCCGTGATTTCTTAATTTATTTTCAGAAAAGTCCCTATTCTATACAATTACCCTCGTGGTGATTCTAAGGTAGGTATTCTTTCATTTTGATCAATCTGTGGTTTTCTTTTACGATATTTCAAACTGTTTATTAAGCTGCCTCCCTAGTTGTCCTATGGGTCTCATTGTAAACAGTTTGGTCTGTTTTAATTTTTTTTTAAACTATGGAATATTTTAAAGTAAATCTTTTTCAGAACAGAAATGAAAGTCAATAGTTTGTTGCCAATTCATAAATTTGGTTATTGAAGCACAAATGTGGTAATTAAAAAGCGTCAATTCAGCAAAAATTGTTGTAAGTACCCCTCTGCTTACAATATTTGTAAAACGGGGTTTTAAACTATAGCGACAATATTGTATCTTTTCTGAACAGATTGCTGTATTAAAACTGTATAGTTACCACTTAAAATTCTGAGGGAATAGAACACTCACAAAGCTTGTTTATGCTATTTTGCATTGTCATTGAAATGCTTCCTAAGAACCAAATGTGGCCTTGAAGCATTTAGAATATTTTTACTAGGGAAGCCCCATAACACACAACAGTAGTTACTATTGTGTTGCGCGCACACGCACACACACACACACACACACACACACACACACACACACACACAGTGAGCATTTTGCTGTGCAGNACACACACACACACACACACACACACACACACACACACACACAGTGAGCATTTTGCTGTGCAGAGCATTCTGAATTTGCCAACAATAGCAGGATTGAAGAACACTTGTGTAATGTGGTACTAAAGTACACTATCCCAGATTATAAAAGGAAATAATTCAGCATGGTAGGTTTGCAATGAAGAGGTGTAGGTGCTCTGGCAACACCAGCTGCACTTAGAGGGTACATAGGTGACTGNGCATGGTAGGTTTGCAATGAAGAGGTGTAGGTGCTCTGGCAACACCAGCTGCACTTAGAGGGTACATAGGTGACTGCAGTCCCAGCAGGTGTTATTATTACTTTGGTGTGCAAGTTATTTACATGTGCCATCCTATTAGGTTTGGTGCATGTCTTTATAATTAGGCTGAAATGCTTTCGGAAACAATATTGAGAAAACTTAGAATCACTTTTTTTACATCAACAGTATACCACAGTGTAATTAAATAATGAAATTAGAAATATTATTAATGTCTCAGTATCTGGGTCATCTGANGCATGGTAGGTTTGCAATGAAGAGGTGTAGGTGCTCTGGCAACACCAGCTGCACTTAGAGGGTACATAGGTGACTGTAGTCCCAGCAGGTGTTATTATTACTTTGGTGTGCAAGTTATTTACATGTGCCATCCTATTAGGTTTGGTGCATGTCTTTATAATGAGGCTGAAATGCTTTCGGAAACAATATTGAGAAAACTTAGAATCACTTTTTTTACCTCAACAGTATACCACAGTGTAATTAAATAATGAAATTAGAAATATTATTAATGTCTCAGTATCTGGGTCATCTGAGAATTTGTTTTTGGTATCATGAAAAAAATTGTAAATATTGGCACATTTAGTGATAAATTAATGTTTTTCTATTACATATCACATTGCATTCAAGCACAATTCTTTAAAGTTAATATTCACATTGCATAAACATGTTAATTCCACTATAATATCCTACTAATTCATTAATATTCTCTCTTTAAAACTACAATTCAATTAGAAATATATGACAGTCATTCAGCATGTGAGCCTAGTGTTTGTCAGGGGCAGTACTCAAATGATTGTGACAGCCTTTTGGAAAAATACTTCCTACCGGAATGCAGTAGGTACTATTATTCTAGTTGGTTAATTATCCAGAATAGGGGTTTTCCGAAGAACTGGAAAATAATACCTGTAAATGGTGTATATGGTCATTACTAATCACACTTAATGGGAATTTCATTGGGGCTTTATGTATTTTGCAGTATATACCATGAAATGTGATAGTGAGGAAGTGCTATGAAGAATAACATTGCACCGTCTGGGTCGACGTTGGAAGCTGCAGTTCAGTTAGCTCAATCTGTTGAAGCATGAAACTTTTACAGTTTCTGTTTATTACTTTGTACTTTTTTTATCATTTTAATAAAACCGTTCACAGACAATCGTCAATTATGCAGAGTCGCAAACAGCTTCACGGACAAATAAACAGAGAGCAGCGCCACAGTAGTTTACTGTTTATTTAAGTCTTGAAAACCGGATTGCAAGAAGAAAATACAGATGCAGTGACCTCTCCAAACCGGTGGAGAAATAAACGAGCAGGTTAAAGTTTGCCGGTGTGGGGGTTAATTGGCACGCCCGACGCAGCCTTGGCGAGTGCTGGTTGTCTACTGCTAGCCGGTGATGGGCACACGGGAGTATTTGTCGCTGCGTGCCTATTCCCCCTCCTCTCGCCGCAGGGTATCAAAATGTAACCAAATAGGGGCATGGCGTAGGCCGGCATCCCTTTCCCACGCCAGCCGAACTGCGTAGCCATCCGAACTGCATCGTCAGTAAAGGATAATCAAACCTTCTAGAATAAAAACTGTAGACCTGCAGTTCGAAAAGCTTCTATCTTCTAATGCTGACGCGTAACAAAGCTAAGATTTCCTGAAACGGCAAACCTATGCCAGATAAACATTACTACCAAGATAAACGAGCTCCCACGGCTTCAATTTCAAATCTCGATAAAATATTACGAAGCCTCGCAAATGGAAAGAAATTTAACCAGGTATCCCGATAATTAATATATTGCATCATNGGGGCATGGCGTAGGCCGGCATCCCTTTCCCACGCCAGCCGAACTGCGTAGCCATCCGAACTGCATCGTCAGTAAAAGATAATCAAACCTTCTAGAATAAAAACTGTAGACCTGCAGTTCGAAAAGCTTCTATCTTCTAATGCTGACGCGTAACAAAGCTAAGATTTCCTGAAACGGCAAACCTATGCCAGATAAACATTACTACCAAGATAAACGAGCTCCCACGGCTTCAATTTCAAATCCCGATAAAATATTACGAAGCCTCGCAAATGGAAAGAAATTTAACCAGGTATCCCGATAATTAATATATTGCATCATNCCGATAAAATATTACGAAGCCTCGCAAATGGAAAGAAATTTAACCAGGTATCCCGATAATTAATATATTGCATCATTACAACACGTAAAGTTTAAGTCAAATATATTTGTATGGGGTCGCTGAATCATGTTAAATGCGAGAATGCCTCTGGAAACCAAACCTTAATGCAGAAGACAAGATTCACAGGGTATATTTATGCAGACGCACTAAGGTTATACAGCTATAAACGACAGTTATCGATTAGTGTTGGAATATAATTTAATTCCGTTGAATATTTCAAAGGCTTACTTTATTGTCTATACTCACGAGGGGAATGTACTAGAAAAATATACATATAATATATTATACAAAAATATGTTCTCAGCTGTTGTTTACGAGCAATTTACATGTATCGCCATAATTCATTTGTTGAACAACCAATGCATAGATGCAGGAAACAAATGTGCATTGATTGTTGTCTTCCGGTTTAATTTTTACGTATTTCACTTGATGGTTGTATGCTGGTAGCGTGTGGGAGTGCAATATACTTTGTGAATTTGACAGTGCAAAGGCTTGGGATTTAAGAGTGCTATTCAGAGTGTTTTGTTGCGATTATTTCCATTTGACGTGATAAATCTCATTGTGCAAAAATACGAGTGTTTATTTGCAATTATATTCATGTGAAGTGTTAATCTAATTATTGTGTGGAAATGAGTTTTGGTGTGGATTTTCAACACATTATAATAGAAGGTAAACTTGTCCTATACGTGGCTATCAGCAGTACATCACCAAGGAGCCATATTTGCTGCTTGCATGGGTGAATAATGTAACATATAGTGTAGTTTGTGCCTGAAAAGTAAATGTAGTGAATTGTACTGTGTTGTATTGCATGTGACTGGGAATTGAAGGGTATAACTGCTGTGACCAGCCGTGTAAAATGCTGAACACCTAACCTAACTAAACCAAACTTCACAATAGGTAAATCACAGGGGTTGGATGAACCGATGAGTGTTTACTTATTGTACTTTTTCTAACACACAATTTTGTCGGCACACNTAAATCACAGGGGTTGGATGAACCGATGAGTGTTTACTTATTGTACTTTTTCTAACACACAATTTTGTCGGCACACTCTCCCCCCTGTAATTACATATCGTGAAATTAGGTTAAGTTAGGGTAGATCTTCTTGCAATTAATGTGTTTAAGGAACATAAATTACATACAATTTACATAAATTTTACGTGTTTTACACNTAAATCACAGGGGTTGGATGAACCGATGAGTGTTTACTTATTGTACTTTTTCTAACACACAATTTTGTCGGCACACACTCCCCCCTGTAATTACATATCGTGAAATTAGGTTAAGTTAGGTTAGATCTTCTTGCAATTAATGTGTTTAAGGAACATAAATTACATACAATTTACATAAATTTTACGTGTTTTACACCACAATTTTCTTGATCTTCATAGCCCTCCCCAATATCACATTTGGTAGTATTTACTGCAAATATTGTATTGTCCCTAGTAAATTCGTGTTGTGTGTGATACGTAATGTTGATTTATACTATTTTCCGGGATTTGTTTTGTTTTTTTCAGAAAACCCCCTATTCTGGATTTATTACCTTTAGTTGCTTTAATTGTATATAAAATGTGCGTGTTCTGAAGCAATGTAATTTTTATACTCAAATTTACCTAGCACTGTATGCAACTCATTATTTTATGCTAGTCCTATGCATTTTTGTATTTTTTTTAATGATNCTGCAAATATTGTATTGTCCCTAGTAAATTCGTGTTGTGTGTGATACGTAATGTTGATTTATACTATTTTCCGGGATTTTTTTTGTTTGTTTTCAGAAAAGCCCCTATTCTGGATTTATTACCTTTAGTTGCTTTAATTGTATATAAAATGTGCGTGTTCTGAAGCAATGTAATTTTTATAATCAAATTTACCTAGCACTGTATGCAACTCATTATTTTATGCTAGTCCTATGCATTTTTGTATTTTTTTTAATGATNATCAAATTTACCTAGCACTGTATGCAACTCATTATTTTATGCTAGTCCTATGCATTTTTGTATTTTTTTTAATGATTATTGTAGAAACGGGTTACTGTATCACTATTGGAGACCCTTGGTAATCCCTCTTTAGTAGTGGGTGGGGCTTCACCGGGCACACATTGTCACACCATTCACACACCTTATGTATTGTGTATGGAACGTTGTGTATATTTGTGAGAGCAAGGCCAGGTTGTGAGACTGTTGTAAACAGTGGACTGAAGATGCTGATGAGATCGGTGTGGTGATGGCCTGAAACTTGTGTTTACAGAGTAACTGAACTTGCCCAAGCCTCTACCAAAGGCATATCAGATGCAGACATTCAGAAAGAACTACCTGACATCACACCTCAGCAGAAGGTTTTGGTTATCAACAAGCTGTTGTCTCAAGTAAGCATTTTCCATCTTGTCCATAATTAATTTTGTGTTGCATGTTTTTCTTCCTCTAGCAGGTAATTAGTAAATACTGACGCATTCTGCGTCCCTATATTTTATCCGTCAGAACACACGCTCTGGCGAAGCTCGCNAGGTAATTAGTAAATACTGACGCATTCTGCGTCCCTATATTTTATCCGTCAGAACACACGCTCTGGCGAAGCTCGCTGGCGGACGACCGCAATAAGGATTAAGGGTTTTGCGGACGTGATGGGGGAATGGCGCCAGTCCCAAGTCGCCAGCCGAGAGAAGACAGCGCCTCCATCCAGATAAGTAGAGTCATCCAGCGAGTGTGAAGAATCTTGCCTTCCCCCCCCCCCTTCCACGACGCGGAGCGCCGCGCCAAACAATACGGAGCCTACGTATAAAAGGGAAGGGGAGTGTTGTCTCGTGTGTACATGTATGAGTGGCCCTGTTAAGCGTTAATAAAACTGATTTATTGGTAACCTAAAAACGAGGTGAATTTATTAGTAAATTGGACCTAGAGACAATAG
>NQII01000098.1:655805-729652 GCA_002778355.1 Clitarchus hookeri | reverse complement strand
GATGCAGCTGCATCTCGCAGCTGCCAAGGGACGCTGAGCCCACACCAGCGGCTGAGTCTGTCCCGGGCTAGTTTCAGCAATAAACATTGAGAGCTTTTAGCGGGCGTGCTGGGATAATAACGACACAGTATCCGGAGGCATAAGTGCGCCGAACCAAAGAGGCCACCCAAGAGTTCCCGCACGTGCAGAACGGAACAATAAACTTCCAGGCCAGAATCAAGGGGCGACGCCAGGCCTGACTGCGGACCTCAGGAGCAGCGGCCACGTGTTTTACGACTCAGGGGGGACGCGGCAAGNGGGGCGACGCCAGGCCTGACTGCGGACCTCAGGAGCAGCGGCCACGTGTTTTACGACTCAGGGGGGACGCGGCAAGTACCCCAGCCACGTGCAGGGACGGTGCAAGTTGAATATGGCGATGGAGCCTACAAAACGATGGGAGAGAGGGAGGAACGGATCAGTCAGTCGAGGATCGAGCAGTCAGGCAGTCAGTCGGGGGACCTGAAGCGAGGCGTCCGGGTCGGAGCCGGACGAAGCCAGTGCGATGATCAATCAGTCAGTCAGACGTCGTCGAGTGAGCAGTGCGGAGAGAACCGGGAGTTCAAGAGGGCGTCGAGACGCCCACCAAGTGCCGGAGCAGTCCCAAGTCGCCAGCCGAGAGAAGACAGCGCCTCTATCCAGATAAGTAGAGTCATCCAGCGAGTGTGAAGAATCTTGCCTCCCCCCCCCCTTCCACGACGCGGAGCGCCGCGCCAAACAATACGGAGCCTACGTATAAAAGGAAAGGGGAGTGTTGTCTCGTATGTAGATGTATGAGTGGCCCTGTTAAACGTTAATAAAACTGATTTATTGGTAACCTAAAAACGAGGAGAATTTATTAGTAAATTGGACCTAGAGACAATAGTGTTGACATATTCCTACGCCCTAACACGGAGGGCCAGCATCAATCGCTAGCGCCTCACGCCGAGAGCAGATTCAATACCTACTTATAAACCACAGCATTGGGCAGGTATCAATACATAATTGTATATAAAAAATGAGAAAAAAATTTTGCGCACCAGCATTTACCTTGAAATCTTACATTTCTTTCATGGTTTTCTTTTTTAATTGTTATTTATTAGCTTTATGTATGTTACCAAAATGTTTCAATTAAAAATTCTTACTTGTGGCTTTTTTTTTAGTAATGATTTTAAACCTGCAATCTGATAACCACCTAACATTGCATATGATTGGCTTAATGTCAGAACAATTTTTATTTGCACATTTGAAAGGATGCGGAACCCAGTGAACCTGTACCAAAAGAATATACTGTAAAAGATTGCAATGGTTCATAATGTAGTGATAGAATTAACTTCCAAAATGTACCAGATACTGATAGTTTACTAAAGGGTTATATGAGTTGAATTAGTTGACTAAAATGATGACATATTTGGTATTTTAGTATCTAGTTTGTAGTTTGTAACAAAATTGACTTAAATACTAAATTACCAAATTGCAACCATCCTTGAACAAGTGAGTATCGACGGTGTCCGAATTGAGTGCTACTAAATACTGAAATACCAAATAGTCAATTCGAACAAGGCCTTAGTCAGTGACCTCATCATAAAACCACGTCAACCATTTTGTCTGTACAGTAGACCTAACTTCTTTCATGCTTAGTTTAGTCCTGAGGTTAACAAATCTGCATTGGTCAGTCGTCGCTTATTAATTCAGCTTTGCACTGTATCTGAACTCAAATATATAGCAGTAGCATGTGATAAAAAAATTTTGTGCGTAAACTGCGAGATGATCATTACAGACACACACACGTGTGTGTGTGTGTGTTTGTGTGCGCATGCATGCACGCACACAAACACATACATTGCAATGTTTTAATTGTTCAAATGTAGGGTGTAATTAATGATACACTAAACATCATAATAGACTCCATAATATAAATAAATATATGTTATAATATACAGCTAGAAATGTATGACTTGTTTGGAGTACACACTTGCAGAAACAGACGACACAAATCACAATACACTAAGATACATTCTATGACATGACAGTTTGAGTTTAAGCATATTAGTTTATTTGCAAATTTGTCAGTATAGTTTGCAAAAAAAAAAACTTTTCTGCTTAGGTGCTAGTTTCAGGAATAGTTAGTATGAGTTTAACTATAAACCACCAATTCTTCAAGTGCACTTTGTATAAAAATGCATATTGAAATATTTTCCTGCAGTAGTTATGTCCATGTGAAGAGTTGGTGTCGCCACCAACATAATTTCCCTTTATCTCTCCAAATGTAAAAGAAACTGCCAAAATGAAAAACACTACAAAGACTCTGTGCCTGACTGGTGCCAGGTTAAGTGTCCTGATCCATACCGGGCAGCATATGCTGCAGGACTCGCAGTTTACCTTGCAGAGAGACAGTATCAGACACAGGATATTGCAGAGGAAATCACAGTCTCATACATCAAAAACAGATTAAATTGATACTACCAATAGTCTGTATGCATGTTGCGCAATTGAACCAAAGAAACATATTTATTAATTACACACGATCAGCCTCATATGTAAATAAACTATCTGTGTGCATGTAGTTAGAGCTGGGGTCAACTACCATGCCAGCAGTGGGCCTTGCCCGAACATTCCCCATCGGCTCATGAAGCTACCAGATTCCCTTCAATAGTAACATTACCGTGGTAACCGTGAAAGAAGGCGAAGAGAAAACATGAAATAAAAGACATGAAAACACAGGAAAGTGTGGCGGGATGAAACAAAACGTTTTGATGTATGTGGCTGTAGGAAAGTTTGTATCGTAGCATGAGAATTCATGTGCTAACTGTTTGGAAATGAAACCAATAGTGCCGGGTAAGTAGTGCTTACATAGCGTCTGTGGAATACGTGCTACTTATATACAATAAATGTTTTAACGAACTTATTATGTAAACTCTACTATACAATTAAAGAATAACTATTATATTTTGTGTGATATATTTTTACAGCTAATTATGTGTGTTTCTATGATGATTATTTCCCATTTTTACTTTAAAAATCAAGTGACACCTTCTAGTTGTAAAATGTGCATATACTGTGTCTGTGATCAATACAACATTGTTCTTGTTTGTAACTAGAACCTTCTTACATGAATGTATTCGCCCACTGACAGCAGTAACTAAAATTGTGTATAATGGATGTGAGACGTGTGCTGATGTATTAGTAAAAGTGGCATGTTCAGTACAACCATTAAAAATTACGGAACACAAATTGTTTGAAATGTTTGTAGTTACATTTTCTCAGCAGCAGCCAATGTTGCCTTTGAAGCAAATGGCTGTACTGGCAGCCAAAATGTCTGGCGCATCTGCTGCAAGTATTTTCAGTGCATGGAAAGAAGGATGTCATAGTTGCACAATGTTCTTGTGTTGTGCAGTCAACAGTATGCTGGTTAACTACTGATAAATGCCACAGCTGTGTAAAGAACGTAGTCTGAAGGAAATAGGATATTTGAAGTGTATGGCAATGGGCACAGTGCTGGAAAAAATTATCGGTAAGTATGATATATATCTTGACAAAAGAAACAAGAAATGGTTCTAACCTGGACGTTGCACCCTTATAGGAAAGTGACTTGAACTGTAGGTAAGCAATGTTGATAATCGTTTTGATTGTGCGAGATCTATTTTTATGAGATGTTTCCTGTAGCAGCATATCAACATAGTTTAGACAGCTACCAGTCATTCAGGGTGGAAAGATACAGGCCATGTGAAATCATCAAGGGACTGAAACTGCACCATTTTTTATTTTGATAAAAATTGGTTCCTATGTTACTCTATCCTCTATGTAAAAGAAAAACATTAATTTAGAGTTTTACTTGCAAGTGGACGATGGCAGCCATTTTTCATACACACTGCAAGCAAATTTCACAGATTCCGGAGGTTTACATAACTAGCCATAACTTTTTTATTAAGTCACCTATTGTGGAGTTTTAAGTGTCATTTAAAAGCTTACATAAGATACTATTACACTGTATATTTATGTTATAAAATAAATATTGTATTTTCAAGATGTTGGCCATCTGTTTTCAGCATTCAGATGACTTTTACCCCAATATATACCACAACCTGCTTCACCAATGTTGCATTTACAGATCTGATCNACACTGTATATTTATGTTATAAAATAAATATTGTATTTTCAAGATGTTGGCCATCTGTTTTCAGCATTCAGATGACTGTTTTACCCCAATATATACCACAACCTGCTTCACCAATGTTGCATTTACAGATCTGATCTTTTGTGTACGTAGTGTCTACATATAGAACAGTGTGCTACATCAAAGTTATCTGGGTTGAAGACTTCCTTCCTAGAAAAAAATAGTCTCCAACTTGGGAAAAAATGAACATTTGCTGTTTTCGAAGCAAAAAGATGTTATGTGGGGGACGAAATAAAAATTTGAGTTTTTCATGAAAGATACTCTTGATGAATAACTAGCTATAGGGCACAAGTTGTCTCATTCTGTTATTTTCACCCCTGTTGAGTATACAAACCTTTGAAAAACAAAAAAAGTAGATTTTTAAATTTAATCTATTGTGCATTATATAATCCCACTTCATTCTGAATGTCATTAACATTAGAGTGACAAAGGGCACTAAGTGGTAATACACTGTTACACCCATTTGTTGTACATTAAAAAGATAGTGATTCCACAATGTGTGAAACCTTTTGTGGTGTCAGCGACTATTTGACACACAACACTGTAGCTGTTCACACCTTTCAGAAAGTTCTGCTACAACATTTGAAAGACAGATTTCCCAACTGGACAAAAGTGTATTATTTTAGTGACAGTTCAGCTGCTTAATACAAAAACAAAGAAAACGGTTAACCCGGCTAAGCACAAAGATGATTTTGGTCTGTCTGCTGAATGGCATTTTTTTGCCACATCACATGGCAAATGTCCATGTGATGGTGCCGGAGGTACAGTTAAACGTCTTGTGACAAAGGCTAGTTTACAAAGAACCACTGAAAACCACATTGTATCACCACAAGAAATATTTTAAATTTGTTGTAGCAAAATTTATGTAATAACATTTTTCTTTGTGCCGTCAGAAGATATTGTTAGTGAAGAGAATTTACTTGAAAGATGATTTCAAGAAACTGACAGCATCATGGTTTTCTTACAGTAGATGGAGATAATCTTGCTGTCTACCAATACTCATCATCACTGAACTATTTAGTGGTACCCATCACCAAACCACAACAAGCAGTTTTGCCAGAGTTGAAAGATTTTGTGTTTTATTTATGACTGTGACTGGTGAATTGGAATTGTTATAGGCAAAGAAACTATGGAGGGAGAAGAAGAGTTGGTCATATTTTTTCATCCGAAAGTCCCAGGCACTCACTTCAAACTTAGGCAGTTCACGTGATCCTTTTTGTCTACAAAATCTACGACGTATTTTTGTAATTTGCGTTTTGTTAACTTTGAAGCTAACAAATTACGAAATACAAATTACCAAACTGCTGCCATATTAGTTTCGCCTGTTTGAAGCTTTTAAATATACAAATAGATGAGGTTATTGGAATAAACAAATGTGTATTGTACTCGCAATATTTATTTCACAAAGCAATTGCAGAAATATTCTTGATAGGTATTTTCTCATGGCTCAATTTTTGTTAAGTAATAATTTCATATCATATTGATTTTATTTAGTTAATTTTAAATTTTAATCTGTCCTCTAAAAACTTTCAGGAATAATTACTGTTTATTTTACAACTTCGTGAACTTTTAATTTTGGAATCATGATACATCAAAGTAATAGCAGCATGGCATGCTAGGCAGTTGAATGTCTTGGCATACTAACTAAACCTTACAAAATGCAAAAAAATTACGAAAAAAGAAACTCGAAACAAATTAGAATACGGCCTTACAAAGGAATTGGTATGGGTGAAACAAGTGAATATTTTAAGAACGTTGTCACCACTTGAGGAGATACAATGGAAGAACACACAACATAAGCAACAAACTGAGTGAAATGTTATCAGTGATTTTCATAGAGAGAATGGCAACTACACAGTAACTGTGCTGTATAAACATGGAGTTTGTAAATTTGTAAATATTAATATAAGTGTACAAACAGTAACTGTAAATCAGAGTGAAAATTGAATTGTGAATGTACAAAAAGAAGACTAATGTAGACATAGCAGTAAAATTTATTGACTGGTGCCACAGCCAGAATTAATTAACTTTTGCAGTGATCAGGTATTTGTTACGCGTAAAGCTGTTTTTGAGGTTACTTGCCAGAACTAAGAAAACTTATATTGGCACACTCTTCAACTAAAGCAAATGTAATTCACATTTGCATTCCTTTGACACACTTTAATTAATCACATTCAGAATGAAGTGGGATTATATAATTCACAATAAATTAAATTTAAAAATCAACTTTTTTTGTTTTTCAAAGGTCCGTGTACTCAACAGGAGGGATGAAAATAACAGAATCTGGCAACTTGTGCAGCTATTCATCAAGAGTCTTTTATAAAAAACTCAAATTTTATTTTGTCCCGATTAATACATTTTTTGGCTTCGAAAACAGCAAATGTTTTTATTTTTTTCCCAAGTTGGAGACTATTTTTTTCTAGGAAGGAAATCTTCAACCCAGATAATTTTGATGTTGCACACAGTTATACATGTAGACACTAAGAACACAGAAGATCAGATTTCTAAATGCAACTTTGGTGAAGCAGGGTGGGGTGGGGTATAAAGTGGGGTAAAACAGTCATCTGAATGCTGAAAGCAGATAACCGCCATCTTGAAAATACATAATTTATTTTACAATATAAATATATAGTTTAATAGAATCTTATGTAAGCTTTTAAATGTCACTAAAAACTACAATAGACGACTTAATAAAAAGTTAACGGCTAGGTGTCTAAACCTCCAAAATTTGTGAAATTTGCTTGCAGTGTGTATGAAAAATGACTTCCATTATCCACTTGTAAGTAAAAACTAAGTTAAGGTTTTCTTTTACCTTGAGGATAGGGTAACATAGGATCAAAGTTTTATCAAAATCATAATGGCGCAACTTACATTTTTTTTTTTAATTTGATGATTTCATATTGAATGAGACTAGAGTTTTTTGTTACATTGGTACAAAAGTAAGGGTGAAAGCAGTATAACTAAGTTCTCAGTAATTGACAAACTTTGAATGTTACACACCTCTTTTAGAGTATGTTCACTTCAGAGGAGTATTTTATATTGTTTACTGTTTTGGGAATTTGAGAATATTAAATTTTTTTACTGTGTTTGTGCTGGAACACTTTTGCACTGAGCACAGAGATGTATATATTTAAAAGATATGTCAATATTTATTCAAAGAAAGTGTGTTCTCATTATATTTTCTTAATACTTGCCGTGAAATATGTTTATAATAATGTAATGTCTTATGAATTTCAAATTATGAATTTGAAACCCCAGTGGGGTCACCAATATTATTTATATATTTTTTGTGGTTCCTATTTAAATAAAAAGTTTACATTTTGTATGTTTTCAATTGTGTATAATACTGTTCGTGAAATGATATTCTGTAATGAGTATGAAGGACCATTTTAGAATTCATGGTGCCAAAATGAAGGTCTTGGCCACAGACTGCAAGATTGAATGTTTTGGATTTTCAAACTGTGTGGTTTGACACCATGTCTTTTATATTGAACCAAAAGAGTATAGTGTAAAGATGAGTTGTTTTGGCCCAAAGAGCGTTGGAAATCATCAGTATTGACTAAATACAAGAGATGTGGAAAGAACAGGCTTAGATTCATATTGAAAGGAAATATTGTAATTAAATACACTACTTTGTTTTTTTCACGCATCCCAATAAAACAAGGAACTATATGTTACGCTATTTTTATGTTTAGTTACATAGTCAACAGGAAGTTAAAAATCAAACTAGCCAGGTAAAGTACAAATATTGTAAAGGCTGTTCACATTTAATTATACATTTTTGGAATCAACTATTGAGAAATTTTGCTGTCCCTATCTGCATATTTTTTATGAGGAGACAGGCTGTCATGAGCCCAGTAAAGTTGCTAACAATGAAGAGAGAGAGTAGGTCCATTTTTAACGTTGGATTAAAAGTGTTAGGTAAACATTTGTAATTACTTAAATTATTTATTTTGCTATCTGTTTTTTTTAATGCATAAAATTGTAAGAATGAGTCAATTTGTGAAATATTTTGTTTCTAACAATTTTATAGTTTTATTTGACAGATGCATGATTAAAGTGATTAAGCCCTTTTCAGTGTTCTTTTACATATGGTGGAAGAATACACAATGTGCATATGTAAATCTTAAGCAGAACTTTCAAAGTGCTCAGTTTACCGTGAAGAGCCTTTATACATTTTCTGCTGTAAAATAATTGTAATTTACACATTGAAGTTTTGATTGATGACTTATCAGCCTCAGAACATGAAATTAAAGGTGACTCATTCTTGGACGTTAGCCCTCATATTCCTTCACGTTATAAAGAACTTAGATTAAAATAAGCTATACAAACTTTTCACAAGAATTTAATTTAATTTAAAATTTGAATAAATTAAATAGCAACACAAACTTAGAGTGTATTGTTATTGTATTGCAAAGCATTTGTCTACTATGTTTTGTGCTTGTTCTGCTGTGATCTCTTTGCTTCATTTGTTTTGTTACTGGATTACTGAACACACTGAAATAACTCAACACTCAACATATTTCTCTTGCACTCTTCTCGCTTTCCACAACTGACATTGGCTGTCAATCTGCTCCTCACATTCAGGAATGCAACTAGACATTCTGTTTGGGGGGAGTAGGGGGCAACTTCCACGCTGTGCATGGGAGTGGGACACTGTCTCATCTCATCATAACTTTTAGTGAGCAGTATTTCATTATTAAAATAAAATAATTATTAAGTATTTTAAACAATTCCGATATTATTTCATTTCAGGTTTAAAATATTCACAGTACAGTTTCATGTCTGTGCGCACCTCCTCCTCCCGCCCCCCTGAACCTTTCTCGCAATCTATCACTGTGCACATACCGTTTTACCAGTAACAGTTTAATTGCAGTATAACCTGAATTTCACATTTCCCTCATTACATTTTCCCCTTAAATATACCAATTTATTCAGGTCCCACCATTTTCCCCATATTAACAATGGATTAAATTCCTGCCATTGACACTTAAATTCAATATGATTTCCCTCAATTCACACTTTTTTTTTTATCCATGTAGTTAAGAAAATTTAGAAATTCAAACAGTGCAGTTTTGTATGTAAAAAAAATTATGCAGAAATTGAGAGTACAAAAATATGCATACAATACAGTTCATCATTGGAAGGTAAAAGTATCACTCATAAAACTGTTAGCCTTAAAAAAAAATATTAGATCTGCAGCAAAAAAAAAAATTCTGTGCTTTTGTTCTAAATAAAGCTTATAAGTTCACTGGGGAAATCAAAGTAATCAAAGATTAACAGGTATTGGTTACAGACAGTAGTGAAGAAACTTTCCTTAAAGCTAGTACAATGTTGTTACATTACTACAAAAACTTAAGGGCCCCTCATAAATAGTAAATATAATGAACTGATTTTGTCATTAAAATTTTGCTATTTTGTCATAAAAAAATTTTATTTTGTCAAATATTCATGTGTTTATTATTAGGACATGAATCTGCTGTTTTGTAACAATTTCAATTAAGTCTAAGTGGAAGTTTTTATTGATTAGTTATAATCAGTACATATTTACATGAGAACATTAAAAGATATTTAACAATAAGGATGAAAGGATTATCTGATGAGAGTACACTTGGTCATGCAATGCATGTTGTCACAGGTGCAGTCGATTTTGTATGATCAGTTTTGTACTTTAAGACATTTAAAACTGCTTAGGAACCGTCACTAGCATTTGAGTTTTTCAAGAATTTTACACCACCCACGTACAGCTTTTGTTCACCAAATTTTTAATTAGGACACAAACACACTGTTCCTTTTAATTAGTCATTAAATCCCACAGACTCACCATATCTTGACCCTCGACAGAGTATTTCAACTTTTGTTTGTACATTTTTGTATTTTGGGTATATGACTTCCTTAGTGTTTTTAAACGTAGCAGTTGCCCTTCACCTATAAAGTATATTACTCATGATGAAAAGAAAAATAATAAAACTGAGGTAAGATTACATTAACATCAATCACTGTTCACTGTTAAATATTACTGCAAAAACATACCTTACATAGTACAAATATTTCAACTGTTTCCACAAAATTTCTAATAGTAGAACTGATGAGCTTTTGTAAGGAGAAGTGACAGAAACATCTTTGTTTTTGTTTTCTTTACAATCTAAAAATTGCTGCCAACAGCTAATGTGCATTTTTATACTAAGTTCCTTCCAATGTAGCTGATTTTTTTATGTACTACCTTATCACTGTTGATTGTACATATACTTAATTTCATATAAGTTGGCCAGATTCAGACAGTCAGTGAGTGGCGACTTAATGTATTTGAAACAAACAACGTGCCATTTACAAAATCCACTGTATCAGCTGATGCACAAACGAACAAAAGTTAATGTTACGTGTGCTATTCTGAGTGCACTGCCGATGCACATTAGACCAGCCGAAAATAAGCGCGATAAGAAAAAGTTCCTAGGTTAATTAATAAATTTTATTGTACGTGGTCATAAAACAGCGGTTTTTAGTGTTAGAAACTAAACTTAGTGCCAAAGTAGAAATGTATGTGTGTTCATAATCAAAGGCATGTTAAAACTATCCGTATCCAAATGAAACGCAATTTCAAATCTTTTTTCAAGTCTTAATCACCCCTCTCCAACCCCACTTTCATTACATGCTTGATATTAATTCCTAAAGCATACAGAAATATTGCATAATATTGTTGAATTATTTTTTCTAATAGTTTAGCTATATATATTTCTAATTCGTGTCGTTCTAGGCCGGTAATAGAAGAACAGTCAACTTTAAAAATACGCTATCTATTGAGCAAAATAAGAAACTCAGACTTCACTCTGGACAGGATGTGCGCGCTACCTATCACATTTTTCCTGAAGCATTACCAGCCACAAAAAAAAGCGTCCCGCGTGCGACATGTATAAATTTACGAACAGATACCAATAGTTTTATTTTTTGCGAGCTCTGCATAATTTTTAAAGTAACATATATTTTGTGTACAGCGTTTACGAACGACCCTACACACACCCTCCAAACTCCGTTTCGTCTCTCGTCACCTGCCACGCCACCCAAGTAGTTCACCAATTGCTGCACGAAGCAGCACCTCCTGGACGCGCTGACTCGTCGCATCAAAGCAGCACCAGTTCATGGTGAATGGATACATAAACGAAAAGTAAGCATTGGCTCGGCGATCGTCAACTGTCAAGAATGTGGCCTTCATATATGAGATGGACCATACCTACGGCACTGCAGCACTCTATGGCCATGTCTTTTTGCCTCCACTCAATGTTTACACTGCAGAATTTGTATTCTGTTCAGTTTATCACACACACAGAAACCTTCACTTTAATACTCCTAGATATGATAAAATAAAGTTACTTTTTTGGCATTCTTAATTGATTTTGCAATGTATGTAGAGGACAAAACTTAGTATTGGCGCATGTTATCATGAACCTAACCACAAATCACAGAAGACGAGCAAAGTCGGAAGTGTTTAGAAATACTGTTTGAATGTTTAGTGCATAATTATTTCATTGACCTAAAAAATTATTCATCTGTGTTATATCATTGTGTTTACTTTCATAATATAGTCAATATTTTTGGTTAGAGTTGCCAATTTAAAAATAATAAAGAATAGGTTATCTGCATGTTTGCAATTTGCTTGCGAACTACCGCTTAGTGAACGATTCTGGTTGATATATTGAATTCTACTATAGCGATAATCTTTTGACATTGCTACCGTTCAATGTATAAATTGTTCTTGTTCGAGAGTAAACTTTCTTTATGTTTGTAGATTCAAACCAGAAATAATTTTAACAGTTATCAGCACATATATGAAATAGATGAGATAATGATGTATCATACATTAAAAATAGCAAAGCTTATGGTTTGTAAGAGTTTTCATTGTAAAAGAAGCTCAGTTTTCATTCTAAAAGAAGTTCAGCAATTTTGTTTTGAAAACATTTTAATGAGGAATTTCATTGCTGTTTTGTGAATACGGGAACTATTACAGGATTTTGCATATAAACGTAATTTCTCATTTTGCTTATTTCGTGCTTCATAAAAATTTTGTGACCCTAGGCATATGTTCACAAACTACAAAAAATGCTAACCAATTACGAAATGTGGAGAAATTGCATTTATTCGCGAAATTCTGTAATAATTCCTGTATTCATGAAACAGTTACGAAATTGCTCACTAAAATGTTTCCAAAACCACAATGCTGAGCTTCTTTCACCATAAACACTTATACAAACAATTAGTTTTGTCATTTTTAATGTATGATGCTTTTTTATTTCTCATTTATTTCACATACGTGCTGTAACAGTTAAAATTATTTCCGGTGATCATGTTTACTCCAGCCACAAACTTAAACAAAGTGTACTCTCGAACGAGAACAATTTATAAATCAATAGATGGCAATGTCGAAAGACTATTGCTGTAGTATGAGTCAATAGAATCGCTAAACGCTCATTAAAGCGAAAACCAGGGGTCGGCCCGCGGAATCCACTGGTTCACTATCCTTGCGTGAGGCAGGTAAACGGGTGCAATTTAAAACCCACCCTTTTTCCCCCATTCTTACTCAAGAACTGTGAAGCATGTACATGCGTGCAACCTGAAACCCAGGTCATAAATACGGCCTGCGATAAGCTTGGTAAGTGTAGAATCTATTGCCGAATGAATTCCAAAATTATCTTATGAAATACCGATATTTATGGTGTAGATCTAATACTTGTACTGCTCAACCATGTTCATTTCAGGCCTATAGGTAAAGTTGGACGGTGCAGAGACCATTATGCTACGAATTTCGAAATTATCGTACAAAATACAGAAGTTTTGGTACACTGTACCATAATTATGGTGCGCGAAATATGGACCAAGTGACTTTGTGCCATAGTTATGGTACACCATTATGTTACCGACATTTATTCAAAAGGACCTAACTAACGGTGAACCGAGGGAGTGTCCAAAGAGACAGCCCTTCCTCAAATCCTGACAAAATCCATCAAAAACGGCAGCTTCCAGAGGTGAAAATGTTTGAAAACAAACCCCTCTGGTCGCCACATCTCCTCCCTGGGTGTTACAGAAGGGGTGGTGGGGATCGAAAGATGAAGGTTCAAAGGTGTGCCCAAACTTTGTACCAGCACTCTACCTCTTAAGGGTGGGGTGCTGCGCGCCCCCAAAGTCACCCTTCAAACTTCCGTTCTTGATTAATGAAAATTATTCACAGTTAACCTAATTTGTTATTTTTAAATGGGTTCTAACTAAAAGTGTCGGTGATATCGCGAAAGTATCTATTTAGGTGTAACACAGATAAATTTTTTGCAGTCAATGATATAATTACGCACAAAATATTTGTGCGATATTTATAAACACTCCTGACTTTACTCGTCTTCTGTGATTTGTGGTTAGGTTTGTGGTAACGAGCGAGGATACACATTTTATTAGTCAACTTATGTTGCAAAATTGTTTAAGAATGCCAAAAATAGTAACTGCTGTGTAAACACATTCAGTGTCAGTCGTCATTGGTAGGTACTACACTTAATATGTAGAGGGAAACTGCCTTGTGCAAAAACACTAAGGTAGTCACAGCCGAAATACGCTAAGTGTATGAACAAAAATTGAAATACTCTGTTGAGGAGGGTTGCGGTGGCTAAGACAGCTCACCTCCCACCAAGGAGAATTGGATTCAATTCCCAGCTGGGTCACTCCCGGATGTTTGCAAGTGGGAATCGTGCCGGACGATGCCGCTGGTCACCGGGTTTTCTCGGCGATCTCCTGTTTTCCCTGCTCCTGCATTCCAGCGTTGCTATTCTTACCTCATTTCACCCTCATTGGCTCTTACAACCTTGTTGTTAAGAGCCGCCTGAATCTATCAACTCTGTTGAAGGTCAAGATATGGTGATTCTGTGGGATGAAACAACTGATTAAAAGTAACAGTGTGTTTTTGTGTTATAATGAAAATTTGGTTACCTGCACATGAACAGAACCTGTATGTGGGTGGTATTCTTTTCTTAGAAAACTCAAATGCTAGTGAATGAGCAGTTTTAAAATGTCTTTACAAGACTCATCACACAAAATCAACTGCAGCTGTCAGTGACAATGTGAGTTAGATGACCAAGTGTACTCCCATCAGATTATCCTTTGATCTTTTTTTTTCCATGGAAATATGTATTGATTAATACTAATGAATAAAAAGTCCCATTTAGGTATTATTGAAATTGTTACAAAAATAGCAGATTTGTGTCCTAATAATAACCCATCCATTTTTTGCTATAAAATTTAGTTGACAAAATGAAAATGTTTTTATGATGAAATGGCAAAATTTTAATGACTAAATTAACTTCTTTTATTTACCATAAATGTGGGGCCTTAATGATATGGTATCTTAAAACATCAAATTGCTGATTAATCTAAATTAACATTTACTGATCAAGATAGTCTCCAAGTTTGGTTTCCATTCATTTACACACTCTTCCCATTTACACAATTTTTCAATTTTTGCTAGAAAAGTGTAAAATAGAGGTTTTACTGTATAATAATAATACACTTTTCAGGATACAATTCTGCATCATTGAGGTTCTAAGGCGATTGTTTACCTTGCTGTACTGTGCTGCATGTTGTTGCTTCAGGGCATCCTCGATGTGTTCAGCCAGGGCGGCAGCTTGTGGTACAAGCTGAAGAGTGTCTCTTCAGTGGACAAGATAAAAGGGGTGGACACAGAAGAGAAGGTGGTGTACCGCATCATCGAGGAGGCAGGTAACAAGGGCATCTGGATACGGGACATACGTTACAAGTCTAACCTGATGCCCATCCAGCTGAACAAGGTGCTCAAGGTACTGGAGGGCAAGAAGCTCATCAAGGCAGTCAAGTCCGTGTCCGTGAGTATGTGCATTGCCACCTTGCTGCATCTTTACAGTGACCTTCACTTTTCTTCTAATCATATTTTCCCATTAAGTAGTGAAAAATGTATTTATTACGTGCTCCATATGTAAGTAGTAATAATGATAATGATTATTGTACACTACACAGTATTGCATATTTTAAGTAATTGTTGGCAATATTAATTAAATATCTTCTTGACTGTAGTTCAATTACAGTATATTATTTGTTTATTGATTGTGAAAGTTGCATAAAGAGTGAACTATTAGCTCAGTTTCTGAGTTTTCCATCTCGGAAACGTTGATGAAGCAAAACTTGAAGGCNTCAATTACAGTATATTATTTGTTTATTGATTGTGAAAGTTGCATAAAGAGTGAACTATTAGCTCAGTTTCTGAGTTTGATGAAGCAAAACTTGAAGGCTGGTGCAGTAGAGGTGGCATGGCTACAGTGTCCTGGGGTGATGCAGGCCAGCAAGAAGAAGGTCTACATGCTTTTCAATTTGGAGCCGGATCGCAGCGTGACGGGCGGTGCGTGGTACTGTGACCAGGACTTTGAGGCAGAGTTTGTGGATGTTCTTAACCAGCAGTGCTACCGTTTCCTGCAGCAGAAGGCAGAGGTCACGCAAGACTGCAAAGGCGGGCCCATTGCAGCCCGCAACATGGCGTACGCATCCTCCAAGGATGTCTGGAAGTTTATCTCGGAGCTAGGCATCAGCAAGGTATATGATGTTTGCAGACCTCCTGTCTTGTGCCACTGCTGTAGCAGACTGACTCTCAATCATGACAAGGGACAGTGAGCAAGAGCAGATAGCAGCAGTGTNCTTGTGCCACTGCTATAGCAGACTGACTCTCAATCATGACAAGGGACAGTGAGCAACTGGTGATAGCTGGCTACAGTCAACTCTCGACACTACAATTCAGGGAAAAACG
This sequence comes from Clitarchus hookeri, assembly GCA_002778355.1. Taxonomy (NCBI): domain Eukaryota; kingdom Metazoa; phylum Arthropoda; class Insecta; order Phasmatodea; family Phasmatidae; genus Clitarchus; species Clitarchus hookeri. The sequence continues at coordinate 713,657 of NQII01000098.1, read as the reverse complement.
ACCCCCTCGAAATATCGACCAATTTTTAGGGTAACTGTGGAAAATCTCAAATATGGTCTTACAAGTGTGTATATCTAAAGAGTCAATTCGTAGCAACCATTTGACAGTACAGTGGACTCCCTGTCTACAGTTTTTCAGGGGACTGTTAAATAATTTCCGTACACAGGGGATTTCATTAGATGAGGTTCGGACATGTACATTAATAAAATACCATTTCTGACCTCATTATAATTTATTTTGAGTATAATGAGAACTGTACATTCTGTGAATAAAGTTTAGCTAATACACAATAAAAATGGGAATTTTTTTAAAAAAGTATTACTGTATTAGTATAGTAAACTCCAGATTTACCGGTGGCGGCTTAATCAGGTTGCAGCTAACAATGGCAATACCAGATCAAAGTCAAATATTGAACAACTGCTGCCAGTTGCGTGCCGCTGCTATTATTAACCCACGCTCATGCTGTTCATTTCCAGGCAGCAGTCAAGTGATGCCGTACTGATTAATTTTAATATACTACTATATTTACTATATTAATATACTACTATATTTACACACATTTTTAACAGTAATAGATGTGAAACTTGGAAGTATTAGGAATTCGGGGAAATTGTTAGACAGCACATTTTCATTCATAATAATAAAGTATTTCACGATTAAAACTGGCGTCTGCTCATCAAAAAGGTGAGATTGTGTAGTTTACGATAGTTCGTACACACAGAGGCTATTTAGAAATTAATCGTGGCACAGAGAGTAACTGGATGCCAAAATATCTCATCATTAATAATATTTGCCGAAAAAATTATTCCATCGCAAACAACGCGTGGTTTTAATAAATAAAGAAATAACATTTATTTTCACTTTGTTGCTGAAGTGGGAGGGGAGTCAGGACAAAAAAAAACAAAATGGTGAACCGGCATCAGAGCGGCTTGGTGATTGCAGGCCAAATCCAAATTATTAGCAAGCAGAGTCGCTTCACACAGAAACATGATAAATTAAAATATATAGAGCTTGCGCAAAATATAAAACTCTGAGAATTCGTTTGCATATTTGCATTTTACACATGAAAAATGAGTCATTTCATGGAGACCTGGTTTCTGAAGCGAGCAGCACACACTGGCCAACAGATGGCAGCACAGTCACATACAGCAGAATCCCGATAATTCGTATTGTCAAGGGACTGAATGTTAAATATGAATTATCGAGATATTCAAATTAGCGGGATTACCAATAATCGGGAGCAAAAAATAAAAAAATACATAATAACGAGATTAATGCAAATTTGCATTAATATGTAATGATAAATGCATGGCTACATATTATGTATACATAAATCGATAATTACATCAATAAAAAACACATTAAATTTACGTTTAAAAAAAATCTGTAATTTTCTTTTGGTGCAAGTCTTGCATACGGGTATTGTCGATGGCTTTGTCAAGCATGTTCAAAATCAGAAATTACTTCATCGCCAACGTCTGATTTCGCTAAGAAATGGCGCACGTTGTTGATGTATTGTTTAGCCACTTTAGGTATAATTGTCGGCACATCATCTTCGTCATCACCTTCACCATCAATGTTCTGAGATGGAGACAAAATTTCGTCATCAGTAAGAATCCCCGCTACCGCTAGGCCATCGTCAAAATGGACGAAATCTTCAAACGTTATACAATTTTCTTCATTTTGAGGAAGATAATTCCAATTCACTGGGAATTCTAAGTCTTGTTCAGTAACTGCTGATGAAAGTTCCACCTTCGTGAATCCACAAGCACGACAACCGTATTTTATTGTGCTTTCGCTAACACTTTGCCATGCCTTGTGAGCGATGTTCATGGCTGAAAATAAGGTGATTTTAGGATCCTTCCCATCGTCGATGCTGTCAAGGAGTNTCGTCATCAGTTAGAATCCCCGCTACTGCTAGGCCATCGTCAAAATGGACGAAATCTTCAAACGTTATACAATTTTCTTCATTTTGAGGAAGATAATTCCAATTCACTGGGAATTCTAAGTCTTGTTCAGTAACTGCTGATGAAAGTTCCACCTTCGTGAATCCACAAGCACGACAACCGTTTTTTATTGTGCTTTCGCTAACACTTTGCCACCGGAACACTCGCTACAAGATGGCTGAAAATAAGGTGATTTTAGGATCCTTCCCATCGTCGATGCTGTCAAGGAGTTGCATCACTACTTCTTTGCAGTAAAAGGTTTTGAACATTTTAATTATGCCCTGGTCTAGAGGCTGCAGCTTTGAAGTAGTGTTGGTAAGCAAGAACACGACATTAACATGACTGAGCGGTGGGGTATTATTATGGGCCGTACAGTTATCCATGAAATGTATAATTTTTCACTGCCTTTTCTCCATATGAGCATTCACTGATTGTATCCATTCCTTGAATAATTCACCCGTCATCCACGCTTTTTTGTTTGCACGATAGGTCATCGGAAAAGATTATAAGTTTTTAAAGCATCTTGGTTTGGCTGATTTGCCTATCATGAACGGTCTTAATTTCTCAGATCCATCCATGTTGGCGGCCAACAATATGGTTACACGTTCTTTACTATTTTTTTTGCCATGACACTTTTCTTCCTTAAAACACATTGATCGGTCGGGGAGACACTTACAAAATAACCCCGTCTTATCGGCATTAAAATATTGTTGGGCTCATAAGAATCGATTATTTCTCCCAATTCGTATTTCCACTCGGAACAAACGTCAGCCGATACACTCGCACTTTCCCCACTAAGCTTCTTGAATTTTATGCTGTGCCTTTTTTTAAACCTATCAAACCAACCATCACTCGCACGAAAGTCTTTAATTCCCATTTTTTTCTGCGAAAACGTTTGCTTTTTCTCTTAAAATGTTTCCTCCAACTGGTACATTCAAATTCCGTGCTTGCGCAAACCACTTTTTTAAATTATCTTCTAGTTGTGGATACTCACCAGTCTTAAAGCGCTTTACTTTGCTGTCCGAGGTCTGGGAGGCGATTTTGTCCTTGTTCTTCAGAATTGATGTTATTGTGGAAGGAGGAACGTTATAAGGTTTGGACACGTCAATTTTTTATCACCACCGGCCACGGCATTAATGATGTCTTTTTTACTCTAATGGAAATACACTTATTAGCTCTTTTCGGAGGCATGGCTAAGATCGAACTGACTAACTTTTCACTCGCTCTGCTCCTTCCTACCCTCTCATGACAGTAGACCGGACAGCAAGGCGGCTCTTATTTCTGAGAATCACAGACACATCACCTCACAGCCTACTCGGCGTCATTACCTGCCCTTCAAACCCTCCTANTGACAGTAGACCGGACAGCAAGGCGGCTCTTATTTCTGAGAATCACAGACACATCACCTCACAGCCTACTCGGCGTCATTACCTGCCCTTCAAACCCTCCTACGTCCCTCAGTCCCCTTCCGGTCTTTTTTACCCTGCCCGAATTGCATAAATCTAGAGCTGGTGTACAGTCTAGGGTTACAAACATTACGAGTTAACGAGATTTTTAAGTTGGAAATAAGAATTATAAGACGTTTTAATTGAGCTCGAGCACCAAAATAAATACGTATTATCGAGGGGACCGGAATGCATTGGTTTTTTATGAATTAAAGGGATTTTCTCAAGGGTGGCCGTTTAAATGTGCTTAATCGCCCTATATGCTTATATCGGGATGCGAAATATCGGGATTTCACTGTATTTTGCTGCTGTCTCGCAAAAGTAAATCTATCATGTCCTTTTAAAAGTATTTGTTTAATCTCGCGCAGGCTCAAAAGAACTCACCTTTTAAATATATTATATCAAATTAATGTAGAAATATTTGAAAAATACTCTGCGATAGAAATGCTGCCTCTTCAATTAATATGAAGCGTGCACATGGTGACATTAGCAGCAAGCACGAGCTACGGCCTATGAAGAAGAGACAAACAAAGCATAACTATCGCATATGGTGTTCCATTTCGTTTAAACACCTTCACTTTTTCTAGAATGAAGTTTAATTTTTTACACTAATAACAGCTGTTTTGTAACTATATAAAATACATAGACATTTTGTCAATGATCTCCTTCCTGCCTGCATATTTCTCAGATGTCTGTTGTGCTCATGTAGGCTGTCAAAATAGCCTACGTAAAATTTTTATGCAATCATTCACACATCAGCTGATACAGAATTTTGTGTATGCAATGATGTTAATATCATTTGACGTTGCCATATACGGCTGTCAAAAAATTGAATTCTTATGGGACTATTTTATTTGTTTACATAACATATCTGTACAGTATGCAGGTCTAAAGTAAACAATTTTCCCTCCCATTGCTTTAACTGTGAATATCGGTTATCTGTGATCCCATAGCCAGTCATTACCCTGGAAAATCAGGAGTTTACTGTATTACTGTTAATAATACATTTAAAAAATTTCATCTCATTTAAATAAAGAATATAACATCTCAAAATACTGTATGTATTTGATTGTAAACTGACACCAAATGCAAGCTGACCTAAAACTTTCAAACCTTCTGAAAGTGAAAATAATATGACATTGAATGCAAGGCAAATTTTGAATGTCCCACGTGCACTTGAGAGCGCGCCGAGAGATTATCGATTGGGCAGTGTGTTCATGGCGGCGGGAGGAGTGAAACCATAATACCTCTCCATGCCACTACATGTTAGCGACACCTTGTGCGTGTGGCAAATGTCTGTCTTTTAAAGTAATTAATTTTATTTAATTACAAAAAACTTTTAAATTTGAGACAAATGAATAAATAAGATAATTAAAAATTTATTTCTTCACAGTCTTTTAATAATTATTCAAAACTATGTCTCAAGTTACGCTGCACTTGGGCNATAATTAAAAATTTATTTCTTCACAGTCTTTTAATAATTATTCAAAACTATGTCTCAAGTTACGCTGCACTTGGGCTCGGTGCTTACCCATTATTAGATGACTGAAGGTTTATTCAAAAGACGCGTGTCTATTGAAATAAATTAATATAAATCCTCCGACTTCCCCCCAGGAAGTTACTGAAAATGAACTTTACGCTTGGTAATACAAGTCGACATGGCGAAAAGGGAAGGTCTAGTATATGCTTCTAGATATATCATTTTATTCACAAAGATACTGTCCATTCAGTTAAATTAATATTTTGTTTTAAAATCATGTTGATTTTACATAGGTTACAATTAAACACCAAACATTACTGGAAAAAACAACTTTTAATAACAAAAGAAAAAATTTTTGCAAATAATAATTCCTCGTTAAAATATATTGCATAACATTTTCAGGCAAAATACTAAAATTTCTACGATTGCCAGGCGCACTTTAATTGCTTTTTAGCCAGGCGTGTCGAGTGGGGGCAAGCGCACGCATCCGAGAGGGGACATGCGAGGTTACTGCTTTCCTTCTTGTCAGACGTGTAAGGGGAGGTAGCAAACCAGACTCTCATCTTGCTACATACATAGTGGGAAGAGAAGACCACGCGTTGCAGTGCAGTGATAAAATGGCGGCGCACATGACGTATTTCACACCCAGTTATGAGATGTTTGCCTAAGCAACCACCTTAAAAACGATTGTTGCGGGAAATCTTAGGTGACGGGACAGAAATTTACTTTAATCGATGCCACATCCGATAAATGATACAGGCTGGTATCTTTATTATTATTTACATAGTTTTGCTGGGACCACTGAAAATTAACTGTGGATATGGTTCATCGGTACATGAGTTTTTGGTACGAGAGTTCACTGTATTTAACATTACTTTGCCGCTAAAGCTGTGCCTAAACCTCCTAAGAAAAACTTTAATGCAATTTTTCCATATAGAGATCATGGGTGGGTCAGAATCTGTCCAAATTTAAAGAGTGACACTTTTGAAGTAATGACGACTTTCCCTGGGAACCATGAAAGATAGTTTCGAGAGTTGACTATACTTAGTTTTGGAGTGAACCAACAATTTTTGTAAAATAATTGCCATAGANTGAAAGATAGTTTCGAGAGTTGACTATACTTAGTTTTGGAGTGAACCAACAATTTTTGTAAAATAATTGCCATAGAAGATGTTATGAGGATTGAGCAACATTAACAATATAATAAATCATTATTAATTAATGTAGTTTCCTTATGTTGTTCANAGATGTTATGAGGATTGAGCAACATTAACAATATAATAAATCATTATTAATTAATGTAGTTTCCTTATGTTGTTCAAATGAGTAGAAAAGGTGAGCAAATCTGTGGAGACAATTGTAAAGATGGATGATGCAGTTCATAATGTTGAGGTGTTCATCAACAGCATCTACCCTCACCACACAAGCTTCTCCTAATGGTTGGGGGCAATATTAATGTTACCGCCAAAACACTGCAATAGTGCTAGGTTCCAAGTGAAAGTTTGGCAAAAAGATGTAATTGAAGCCACAATTTTCACTGGATGTGCACCGGATGGATAAGTTTTCATAGCACGCATATCACTCATTCCATCTTAGTTCCTTTCTAGATTTAAGAGACTGCAATTCCCCTGTATTGGTGGTGGTGGTGGTGGTGAAAATGTCCCCCCCCCACCCCCTGGAAGGAGCGCCACTTGATGCCAAAGCCATGACATTTGTGGTCTATGTCTGACGCTATTAGCCTTTCTCGGCCTGAGGGGCCAATAGACATTGGAATTTTATTTATTCTGAATTTTTTTCTAGTAATATTTTTGTAACCATTTTACTTTGGTGGATTCACCCATTAGAAGCTCGTTTGCACTCACAATTTGAAGCTATATCTGGAGTCGTGAACCCTGAGAATTAATTTTAATTAGAGTTTATCCGATTTTGACAGAATATTAATTTAAGGGAAGAAAATCAATTTTAATTTAACTTAAATAATATTTGGAAGATGGAGAACTTTTAGTTGGGGGCAATCAGTCATTTTCAGCTTTATGAGAAAACCAATTTGCTTCAGGAAATAATCTTTGAAAGTGTACTTAGCAGCATTAAAATAAATAATTTTTCATTCTTTTAATTTCCTTTCAAAGATATTTAATTAAGGATCGTGATATTTCAAAGTAATGAAACACTCAACTTTTTGAGTGATAATTTTTATTTTGCTTCTGGAATTTGCAGTTGTCTACAATGAAGTCAGCATAGGTAGGTATTGATGTCAAATTGACAGCAATATCATTAGAGATTTAGAGATGAAACCAGAAACATGTGAAACAGTAAAAAGACAATTAAAATACATGAGTGACTTACCCTGGATTCAAATTCAGAAAAACTCGTAAAATTAATCTAACTTGCTATCAACTGCATCACGGAGGTAGGACTCGGAGCATCAACTTTGGATGTAATCAGTCTAATGTTTTGAATGATAGGGTTCACTAACCTGAAATATTTACTTGGCCATCATTTTGAAAGTAAGTGTCTGAGCCACTAAAACACCTAAGTGTACATGGCCTACCATAACGCTACTTGTGTGAAAAATTTGATTAAAATTGTTTGAATAGTCTCAAGAGATATGGCATAAAAATCTTATTTTCTTAAATAAGGCTATCTTCCAAAATAGTTTGAATTGCTCGTAATAGATAATGTCAGCATAAAAAATTTGATAAATTGTTAAATAGATATGCCAAATATATAAAATATTTATATGGTGGTAATTTTTTAAATCATTGCCTGACCCCTTTGAAATCATGCAACTATACTTGGACTTCTGTAGGTGTGCAAAATTTTGTGGAAATTAGTTAAATTATTCTTCAAATATGACAAAATGTTTAGCTTCTTCACATGACACTACTTTGCAAAAAAAATCCAGCAAAGGAGGATCTATGTATGCATATTGGTTGATTGGTCCTTGAGATATGGCATAAAACCTCCATTGATCATGTGATGATCTTCATAAATGGAGGGCAAAATGTTTTTATAATAGCACATTATATTATTGTCATAGAAAAATATACAAAGTTAAATTTAAAACTGTTACATAGGTTTGTAGTTACAGTACACTAAACTGAAATGTTTGTATACGCGCCATTCTGAAAATAAGAGATTTACATACTTGAAACACATAAATTAATATAGCCTACCACAGTACAACTTCTTCGCCAAATTTTTAAGAAATCGGTCGATTGTTTTCCGAGATATGGCATAAAAACTATATTATTTCATGTGGGACTATATTACAAAATGGCACAGCTTTGTATAGACAATTTTGTAGGATACAACTGATACTGTCAGCATAGAAAGTTAAGTTGAAATTTGTTTTGCAGTTTCATAGACAAAATATTTGAAGCTGAAATATTTATATGGCCATCATTTTGAAAATATGTATGAATGTCTGACTCACTCAAAATGTATTGGTTTACATAGCTTGCCATAGTGCTAATTGGTTATATACAGCCATCATACAAAGTTTCATTGGAATTAATTACATGGTTTTGAGGATATAACATATAATATTAAAAAGCTGTATGGCCACAGTACCTATAACATATTAGTTAACATTACCTATCCCAGTACTGCTAGTTAATCTGAAAATCGTTTCCAGAGATATGACATAAAAACTTTATTTATTTGTGTGGCACTATCTTACAAAATAGAAAACAAGAGGTACAGTATAGACATATTTGATGTTAATTATATATACTCCAGGCATTCAAAGTTCAGTTGGAATTAAATGTCTTCGCAGATATAGCATACTATGCTAAAATATCTAAATATTCGCCATTTGGGAAATAAGTATGTGACATACTTGAAACATATTTGTACATATCAACTGCGGCAGTACTACTTCATTGCCAAACTTAGTAGGAATCTGTCAATTGTTTCCTGAGAAATCACACAAAAACTTAATTAATTCATGTAGCACTATCTTCCAAAATGACGGACCAACAACCATATTCACCTCTGGATTTAATGCTTACAACTTGTGATGTCAGTATACAAAATTTGGTTAAAATCGGTTGAATGGTTTCCGAGATACAATGTATTGTGCTAAATTGTAAACTGGCCGCCATTTTGAAAGTGAGTGTCTTGGCGTGGTCAAAAACTTTGAAATTTTAGTACTGTATGTGTACAGAGTTTGGTGAAATTCAGTTTGCGCGTTCAAAAATTCAAGGGACGACAGACATTCACACACACAGACAGGAAAGTGATCTCGTAGGCCTTTCTTTGCTTCGGAAAGTAGGCTAAAAGCTACTTAGTGATGAGCTTGATACGCGATGGCCGGGATGCTTGGCACGTTACCTACTCTACAGGGTAGTTTTTGAGCGGGTTCAGGCCGTGAACTCTAGGTGGTCTTATGGGCTGATTACCGTGGGTTCGTCCTGGCTCATCGGGAGCTGGTGTACCGAGTCGGCCTGGTCAGGTGGCTGCAAGCTATGTAGGCGTCTAAGGCTGTGTGGTTGGCAGTGGATACTGGCTTATCATGTGTAGACAGGCGCTGTAGCTGACCATAGGTTGACTGTGGTACGTGACTCTCCGGGCCCTGTTCGGGGGTGACGCGTGCAGCTGGAGCTGGATGGTCCCAGAGCTGTTGGGCTCTGGGTGGCGGCAGCAGGCAGCGTTTCTCTGTGGGTGGTGCTGGCAAGGCCCCGGCCCACGGGCAGTCCGAGCTGGAGGCGGATGACGACTGGATGCAGTGTCCTGTGGGTCTTCTGGGGAGGCTAAAATAAATGGCTAGGGGGGACTAAGGAGTGAGGCCCCTGCAGTTGGTGGGTGGCTTGTGTCTGATCCCGAGCCAAGGAAAGGCTCAAGGCCGACTGGGATAGGTTACTTGGCAATTGGTTGGCTGTAGGAGCCGTACATGCCTTCTTATCAGCCCACTTAGTCTCTCCTTGTCGGGTGAATGGCATGGGGTTAGGTACTAAGGGTCTTCGCAGCAGGCAGGGGGCAGGTGACAGAAATTACCTAGCTAGAGTACCCAGATGCAATGATGTCACACTATGTCGGTCCTAGCGCTCCAACTAGTGAATCTCACCCGGCCAATGAAGCTGATTAGCTGACTTGGGGTGGTGCTAAAGCTTCGCCGTGAGTCTCTTAGAGGCTACCGGTCTCAGTGGTAGGGCGAGCTACTGGCTACTCAGGAATCTTCGGCCGGCTGGCTCCTCCCTGTGTGGGTGGCATCATTCCTTACTGCGTTCTCTTGGTAAAGGTTGGAAGCAGGGTAGTTCGGTTGTGGTGGGTGGTATCTGACGCTCACTTAGGGGCAGGCCGGCTTCATTCGGGTTGCTATGCAGGGGCGCATGATTGACATGCGTATTTAGTGTTACTGGCAACGGTGTGTAGTAATCATCTTCAGGGTGTAGCAGTCTGTGTTCGATCTCCGGTGTGTGTGCCGTGGCTTCCCACGGGCTGAGTTTAAGTTTTAGATTCATAAAAGGTTTATGGCCAGCTATGCGTCAATTCGCCCTACTCTCCTTTGCGATGTAAAGCAGACTCGTGGAACTCTGGGTTGCTGTGATGTAGAACTGTCACAGGAAGTCTCTGACGTTTACTTCTGTCAATCCCGCTCTTCTGCACTCACTCAGGCGGGTATGTGGCGGCCGGCTTTCTTCGTAGTGCTGTCTCTCTCTTCCAGGCGGCGGTCAGTTGAGGTGAGGGCCCTCTAATGGCTTCAACCACTTGGGGAGAGTGTGTGTTACATGATTTGTGCCGGTGTCGGGTGAATGCACATGCCCTTCATATATTCGCAAATGACGTGGCACTCACACTGAATAGCTGAGCGTTATGGTTACTCTACATAATTTATTACAGTTTGACCTGGAAATGCAAATACAGTTGAACCTCATTAATACAAACCTGAAGGGACCATCATTTTGGCCCTTTATAATAATGAGGTTTTGTAATAACAAGGTTTGTACCAGCAAGAATTAGCTGATAAAAGTAACATTTTTGCAGAAGATTTTTTATTTGTATAACACTTCTCAGAGAACAGTACACATCTTATCTTCACTACTATTAGAAAAATGTACAATATGTGAATACAAATCTTTAAAAATACTTAAATATTTTGTACATAGTATTTACATTGTTTCCAGCATTGACTTCGTGGTAAATAGCATACTGTTCTTTCTTTATAGGCACTACTAACAACCATTGAGAGTTTAAGAAATTCCAGAAGTGTTTCCCTATCAACATCAATGTTTGAAAGCACATTTTCCAGGGTGGTTAAAGCCTGGATAGCATCCTTCTTCGTTGGCAGTAATGCACAATCATCTTCAGTTTCTTCAACAGTCCTGGCACTTGACTGAACGTCAACACACATAAGTTCTTCCACAACAGGTGGAATTGCAGATGTTCCTGAAGATAATCCCATCCTTCCATATTGCCATCATTGTCTTCCTCACCGGCCTGCTCTTCTTTGGCACCAATACCAGCTTTTCTGAAGCAGTTGGCTATTGTAGACGATGTGACTTCATCCCAAGCCATACATACATTCCGCATGGCATTCAAAACGTCCCATCGCAAGTTGGTCTCTTTCTTCAGTTCCAGGTGACGAATTAAGTAACGTGTGAGACGAGTTCTGTAGTTCTTCACACACTGGATGATACCTTGATCAAGAGGTTATAGAAAACTTGTGGTGTTGGCTGGCAGATAGAGCAATGTCACTTGTAACAACTCAAGGCCAACAGCAGAATATGCTGTACATCTGTCCAAAATAAGTAAAATCTTTCTGTTTTTGCATGCCATATGTCGTTCCAATTTCATTAACCATTTCTGAAATATTTTCACTTTCTCCCAAGCACAGAAATTTGCTTCATAATCACATGGTAGGTTAACAATATTCTTGAAACATCTGGGTTTCTGAAACTTGCCTACAACAAGGGGGGACATGATATCTCACTACCACTTTGGTTACAGCACAGTAATGCAGTAACACATTCCTTGCTGCGTTTACCTCCATGGCACTTCTCACCTTTCAAAGCCAATGTATTATTTGGCAGCAGGTTGCAAAAAACTCCAGTTTCGTCCATGTTGAAAATATTATCTGGAGTGAACTGATTAAGTACTGGCTGCACAGACTTTAGCCAGTCCTGAGTCTTATCCACGTCAATGGCTGCCGACTCGCCACACACAACTTTTGCAATAAGGTTGTTTCGTTCTTTAAACCACTGCAACCAACCATTGCTAAATTTGAAATCAGGAATCCCTAACCTCAAAGCCAGGTAATTTGCCTTTTGCTGGATTAAAGGACCAGAAATAGGTATATTTGCTGCACGCATATCGTGATACCACCGAAGCAGATTGGTTTCCATTTCCTCATGTTTAGGTCCATGTAGTCATTTTCTTGCTGAGAGTGCAGAGGCATTGTCACGAGTAAGTTCAACTTTGCTACGAAATTGTAGATAAAGACAATTGTGGAATACCAAATTCTAGTGCAATTTCTGTTTTATTTTTACTGCCTTTGTCCACTTCACTGATTATTTTAAGCTTCGTTAGTAACGTAAGTTTATTACGCTTACGTTTTGCAGCCATCGCTAAACCTTTAAAAACCAACTAGCACGATCAAAAATATTAAAACAGCAGCTTTAAAACAACTTCGCACATGTTACCAACGAAAACTATTCTTCGTCAATTGTTTTTTTTTTGCAGTCGGGATCTTGGCTTATCCGTACAGCCAGAGAAACCAAACATTTATATTATAATGCGCTAAAAATATAAAATGTGCGCCTCTCAAAGATAAAAAAGTACCATATTTTTGCGTGTGTATAACAAAAATAAAAACCCTGTAGTGCACAGCACATCAGGAAATAAATGCGTCCGTCTTGTAATTTTTCCATTGCACTTGGTGTTCACAAGATGGCAGCAACTTGCAGGTTACGAACTTCATTGTTATTAGTTTGGCACATAAAGATTATCACCGCCAGGATAGTGTTAGTTCCGCGAATTTTGTATTAAACGGCGGGGATGTATTAATGAGGTGTGACTACATGCATACACGTGTATGTAGCACTGAAAAATAGTGTGTTTTCTAACCCAAACTCACAATGAATGTGTAAGGTTCTAACTGTACCTGCCATGGCACTGAAAGCGTGTTAGCAAAGGACCTTGCTCTCTGGCCACTCCTACACATCACATGGCAGGTAATTTATGTGTGACAATGGGCTAACCTAGGCCGGCGCTAAGCCTTCCATTATTTAGGCTGATATCTAAGCACATCCTATACTAATGTGAGTTACCCTTGTATTTACAAAAAGTTATTTACATACCTAATTATGCCATGGCGTTCGGGTCACCTACAAGAGGAAAAAAACCAATGGCACTCAAAATTATACAACCACCACAGAATTATGTAAAACTTCAGCATCTCTGGGCGCTGTCACAGTTATGGGGCAGTCTTTACACTTGACGTGTTCTCTGAATCAGTTCGTACAGGTTCTTGTTGACCATCTAGGTTGGCGGGGGCAGTTCTTCGGTGCCTGGTCAGTCCGTGTCTGGCACGCGTGTTATCACAGTTGACTGCTTAAAAGTAATAAAAGCGGTGCCCCGCATAAAATATGTAATAAATTAGTTACAAAATACTTTGAGAGGTCATAACTTAAATAGTTCGTAACCACAGTATTACTAAAAAGACAACATGTGCATGATAAGAAATAAAACTTTGATATGAAAGCAATATTTCATAAAAAAAATTCAGTAGTTACTTAGCTGTCCTTATTGTTAGCACACAGTAGTTCATAGGCAGAGATGCAGAGTTAGATTGACACACATTTGCCTGGAGACGCGGGAATCGGAGGTGGGTGCACACAGTTCTGCCAAGAAACAGAACTCTCAGAAAGCTGTGCAGGATACCAGCTGGGAAACTGAGACAAACCAGGACCCACAAACAATAAAGTTTTGAGGGCTTGGTTTGGGAACCCTTATAACTGACAAATAAACAATCCACAAAATGAATAACAGAATTAAATACGTGGTGTATGACTGAGGACAAACAAAGCAACTGCAGTCTTATTACTCACCACAGATGGCAGAGATCAAACTACGTGTTGGTGTACCTTGCCAGATAAACACCAACAAAAGCACACACCACAGAAGATAAATAAAGAAAACTATTAAAAACTACTTTGCTTCAACAACAATGTAATTATGAACTCATTAACCCGGAAAGTCAAGTTCCAAAGAACACAGCTATCAGAGCACAATGACCACTCACCATCTTGACTTACTGGATGGACAGAAAGTGCCTCAAGGAAGGCTCGTGCAACACACAGAAGATTGCAACAAACGGTTACATTTTCGATGATAGATGTCGCAGGTTGTCCAGAAGAGGTGAATTATGCTCGCACATAAGAGGTGAGGGAAACAATCATGTAAACAGAAGCCCATTTTTTTTGGTAAAATCATGTGTTAAGTGCCAAGGGATGCCCCGAGTAGAACTGCAGCTGCAGGGAAGTGAGTGGAAGGGCAGTCTTAGACTGCAACAACTGATGGAATTTGCAATGCACATCTGGTCGGTAGAAGAACAAATCTCCTGAAACACTGGTCTACAGACGACACTGTGACGCGACATTGGTTGGTTGACGGCGATGTCATGGTTGGGCAAGTTTTGACATGTCTGTCAGAGACACGGGTTGATATCACTGGCTGACCGAGCCCCGGCTGGTATACAGTACAAGGCGTGTGCCCTGGCGACTCGGCATAAAGTCAACTGCGGGCTTAGCAGTTCGGAGAACTGGGTGGCACACAGCCACGGGTTTACCTTTGCTGAAGGTTGCCTGGGGTGGCTGCTGATCCAGCTACTGCTGCTGCTGCTGCTGCTGCTGCTGGTGGTGCTGTGGTGAGCCCGGGGAGGGCTGCTGGTCCGGCGGCATTGGAACCAGGGATTAGCAATCCCTAGTGGAACGTGCTGGTTCCGGCGGAAGTTTGTCACGATCAGGTGCGGTCGCCTGGCTGTCTTGATCGCGACTGAAAGAGGGAGTGGGAGAGAACTGAGAGGTGAGGCCTCTCCAGCTGGTGGGCAGCTTGAGCTCGTTCCCGGGGGTTGTGCTGCAAAGTACAATTGTGGCTGGGTTACAGCTCCCATTGGTTTCGGAGGCTGTAGCTGCCTTCCTTTTTTGCCACTTAGTACCACTCCTCTGGTTGTATGGCATAAAGGTAGGTAGTATCGGCCACGTAAGGGGGAAGCAGGCGACGATAGTCCCTAGCTAGGTGTAAAACCAAAGCCGAAGCAGAGCTAACCCAGAGCCGTACCCATTTACTTCAACCGGCGACATGAGGCGTGATGGTTGGAGAAGTGGTTTTACTCTCAGCTTCTGATGACGACATTGGGTGTGGGTCCAAAGGTGGGCAGACCTCCAGAACCAGTCTAGCACTCCCTCTGGCGACAGTTCAGCGCAGTGGACGGAGTAAAGACTGGGTTGGCTGACTAGCCACCTTGTGCATTGTGTTGCTAGTGGTTGTGACTCTATCTTACTGCACACCCACCTGGTGTGCAGTAAGGTAGAGCCACAACCTACGTCATAAACACACCCTGTCAACGGGTGGCCGTTGATAGGGTGTGTTTATGATGTACGTGCGCCCGGTTAAGGGAGCCAGCAGTCCTACACTAAGTTCGGTAATGGGTTTGTTAAAGATGTGGTCTTCTGCTGTACCATGGTGGGCTGACGTCTACAGAGGATAAAATCAGTCACCCTTAGAAACTAGTATGCAGAGGTTTCAGAGAAAACATATTTATTCCATGAGAAATAAACAGGATGGCCCATACTACCTCCTAACTAACCAAGAACTGACCAAAAGTATACTACGTAAACCAGGTGAAGGGGAGCTGAGTCTGGCCTGAACAAAGCAGATGCGGCTAGGTAGCTATTAAAACTGTCCCCAACTGTCTCAATGCCGTTGTCCAGAAGGGACATTGGGGGGCCACTACCTGAAGGGTAGTGTGGTTGCCGTTCAAGGGGTTCGAAGTCTTCTTTGGAGGTAGCTGGTGAGGATGTGGTAGAGCTTCTGGAAGGTCACATAGACGTTGGTATCAGCAGAGAGCCCCAGTATATGAGGTGGTGGAGCAAGCTGCTGGAGCTGGAGAACAACTGACATTCCTTGGCGGTGCAAGGCCAAATAATCTACCTGCCTGCGGGCTCGTCTGGGGTGCGGGCGATAATGAACTCTGACTCTCGTCGGAGCTGCACTCTCTAGTGCCATTCCTTGGCTTGTGGCTCAAGTAGGTCGCTCTGTAATGTGGTCTCTGCCACTGGGCTGGCTTCCTTCACACATCCGGGGTGGGGGCGGGGGGGGTCGGTGTGACGTCTGACATCAGGGTGAACTATCTTGGCTGACGTGTCCATGGGTGCCCCCGCAATAAGGGGCGTACTTGTAGGCACTCGTAGCAACAATGATTAAATAAACTTAAATACTTTAATAACGTTATATATATGCACAGATAAAATATTTAAAATAACATATACAAAACATTTATTTACTATGAGTTATGTCATAAATAAATACCGGATACATAGACTAATTAATAATAAAATATATGGGAGATGCTCAAATGGCATTTAAAAGTATTATTTACAGTATTGAGTAAATACGAAAATGTATTTGAGACAATTGAAGTATTACTCTCAATCATTTTTATGGACTTAATTACTGGAAATGAGGTCTCAAAAAATATTTAAAAATAGAGCAGTAAATGTGAAATAGTGGTGACGTATTTTAAAACTGCACAAAACTCAAATCACTGGACCTCACAATGCCTTTGGCTATTTGATGCACTGGTTAGCTGCATAAAGTTTGCCAGGCGCCATGGCATACCAACATTTAAAATCCACGTAAATCATAGCAGAAGTGTAAGCATTTTATTTTTAACCATTTCTGCCTGAACTAATTGTAATGGCTACGAAATGAAAATGCAGCAGTGTATGGAACCATTTTACAGTGTTAAATAATTGCAAAAATAATTGAATGAGAATTGAATCAAGTCTAGAATTAGTCAAGAATTTAAACAAATTTATTGAAACTAGGGATGCTAAACTTGATTCTAGGATTCCTCGATACCCATGATTCTTGAAGAGTCGTACAATTGAGAATTGGAAGTCCAAGAATCGAAGCAATAAAAACCAATTACTACAAATACATAACCTATCACCTCTCAAAAACGGTAAAAAATTACTTTATTTTTGCCAGTAATTGAATCACTCTTGGTAAAATTATTTTGAGAATGAAAATATGAAATGCGGAAATATTTAAAAATAAAACTGTACTGGAAGTGTTCAAATTCACCATTTAGTATATTGGTAATTAGTAGCTTCAGTTCGGTTTGAGATTTAGTAAGTTTAGTTACATACTAAAAACTAGGGGTGTGGGGATCCCAAACTTCTGGAAAAATTTTGGGAATTCATAATGATTTTCTCAACTGGTGGGTAATAATTTATTCCGGATATTTTCGGGAAAAATTTATGTTCACGTCTAGGTTGTTCCAACTAAAATGCAAGTTGGGTTTTGTGCGAGAAGCTTTCTATCGACTCTTTATGTAAGCGATTATGATTTTATGAATCAAATCTTGTTGAGAAAATTTTGATTTTTCCGCTTATTCGCAGATTTCAAAGATTGTTACATAAGCTAAAAAAATGTTGTACTTCATATATTATGTAATGTTAACGCTACATATTTATTGCAAAAATTAACTAAAACTGGTTGCAAACTTGCACTATTAAGAAGTTACAGTAAAACGTGCACACTGAATTTGTCTTATATGCGAGCGACATCTATAATAGAGATGAAACGAATAGTAATTTTGCCGGATACCGGATATTCGGCTGGGTCACAAGCCGGATGGCCGGATATCCGGCGGCCGAATATTCGGCAGGTCTGAGTGTGATTTCTTCTTAGAAGAAATATTCATGTCGCAACATGTTTGTTTTCCGACGCCGGCGCATAGATACTCGCGGGAGTGCAGTAAGCAGGCGGGAGGGGTAATGAATGAGTTCGCTCACTCATTTGTTTTGTTTTGTTTGAGCCGCCATTTGTTGACGTTCGGGTTTAGGTGAAATTAGTGAAAGCAAGTTACGAAAATGTCAGCGCGAAGTAAAAGATCCCCAATTTGGCAATATTTTGATATCAGCAATGACAACAATAAGTTTGCTGTGTGTTCGTTGTGCCAAATGCAAATCTCTCGTGGTGGAAAAGGAAAAAAAGCAGGTATGTATTCAATTATTTTATTATCGGATTTAGCTTTTTATATCGAAAATATTCCGCAATTTAACGTGAATAAAATTTATTTCAAGTTGATCTACTAAATTTAATAATAAATAATGATCGTATTCGTAACTAGTTATGTAACCACGGAATTCGAGGGGTTTGTTTTAAAAGATATTATTTTAAGAAACTGCTGTCATACTTTCGTAGCCTTTCGTGAACTTCAAGTAAATTATAAATGGTTAATGGATAGTTAATTTATTGTTGTATAAACTAGTTTACTGATCCGAATTATTTCAAATCTTACTTCGCTTTTATTTATCGATTTTGTTTTAATCAATACGCTTATTTTTCTTTCAGGTACGTCAGCTATGAGTAACCATTTGAAATACAAACATCCGGATAAGTTCAACGAGATTCGTAAGGATAAGTCCGTGGTACTTGCTCCGCTGCCAGCAGCCAATGCTCACCCCGGTCCAAGTACATCGTCGACATCGACACAAAAACAATTAAGTTTGTCTGAATCATTTGAACGAAAATTATTATGGGATGTGAATGATGCAAAGGCCAAAAAGTATCATTATCTAATCACAGAAATGATTGCACTAGACAATGAGCCATTATCTATCGTGGAAAGAGTTGGATTCAAGAGATTCATGGAACAAGCGGTACCCCGCTATGAAATGCCGAGTCGCACCTATATTACTCAAACAATTGTTCCTGATATTTACGACCGAATTAAAACAAAAATTGCAGCAAATATAGCAAATGCTCTCGCGATTTCAGTGACTTCTGACGTTTGGACCTGTTTGCACAACAATGCGAGCTTTTTGAGCTTCACAGCTCATTGGTTGTCTTCTGATCTTCATCAGGAACATGCTGTTCTTGCTATGAAGCCATTCCCAGGATCCCATACTGGAGAAAATATAGCAAAAGAGCTTAATACGATCGCAGCTCGCTGGAACATTAACCAAAGTAAAATACATTTACTTATTCATGACAGTGGTGCTAACATGGTCAAGGGTGTTCGAGTGGCCGAGTATGATTCTGCTAGATGCTTCCTTCATTTACTTGAGAGGGTTGTCACAGTCTCGTTAAAGGTTCAACATGAAGTAGTGGAGATGATCGCTGCCGGTAGACGTCTTGTGACGCACTTCAACCATTCAGGTTTAGCTCATGAGAAACTGATCGAAATACAAAAAGAACTTTGTTTGCCACAGCACCAACTTGTTCAAGATGTAAGTACGCGGTGGAATTCTACCTATTATATGGAAGAACGGTTATTGGAGCAAAAACGGGGTATTTCTGTTTACGTAGCTGACCACGGCATACTTAATAACTTGACAGCTCAGCAATGGGAATTGATGGAACAGTGCGTCAAGCTTTTAAAACCTTTTGAGGAAATTACAAAAATCACCAGTTCCGGTCTCTCTTGCATATCAGAAGTTATTCCCCATGTTGCTGCTTTAAAGAAGTATTTGGACAAAGAAGAAACTGCAAAAATTACCCCTGATATACTGCATATGAGAGCCTCGTTAAGAGCTGAAATAGAAAGCCGTTTTAGCACCATAGGACAAGATCAAAATTTTTTGATTGCAACGTTCCTCGATCCGAGGTTTAAGACCAACTTTTTCGGGGCACTTGAAGCTGAAAGTGCTAGGCAAAAAATTTTGTTGGAGTATTTAAAAATGACCTGTGATGATTCGTCTAACAGTGGATGTGATTCGCCATCTTCATCGCCGGCTAAGAGACGTAGAGTTGATGAGGCGGGATCGACTACAACACGCGAGGCTCACGACACATTTTGGAATTGTTTTGATGAAGGGGCGAATGAAAATAATAGATCGTGTCAGGATCAAGAGAAAAGCGCGATTGCAAATGAAATTGATTATTATTTAAAAACAGCTCGTATTGATCGTAGCTCCGACCCTTACTTTTGGTGGAGTGTCAATACAAACCAATATCCAAATTGTCAAAATTTGCTAAAATTTATCTTTCAGCTCCATGCAGCAGCGTCTATAGTGAAAGGTTGTTTTCTGAAGCCGGCCTTGTCTATGAAAACAAGCGCAATCGCTTATTGCCATTACACGCAGAACAAATTGTGTTCATCCATCACAATTTGCCTTTAGTTAATTTTGAATATTAATAAATTGTGTTTAATATTCATAATAAAGAAACCACCTTAACTTATTGATTTTCATTTGTTTGGCATGAATTTTAGAATGGATTAAATATTATACCTATCTAATGTGGACAGTAGTTGCATTTATTGCATAAATTTAATCCAACTTTGATATTTTTGTACTATCCGGTATCCGGCCGAACCTAATATTGACTCACTATCCAGTGGCGGAAATAGAACAAAGGGCTGGATAGGCAGGATAACGGATAGTAACCGGATATCCGTTTCATCTCTAATCTATAAGNCGGAAATAGAACAAAGGGCTGGATAGGCAGGATAACGGATAGTAACCGGATATCCGTTTCATCTCTAATCTATAAGTTGCAAGTATCGATTACTGGTTGCTTGATGTGGGATGCCAGTTTCTATATACATAACCTAAACATTCACGAAAAAATAAGCTAGTGCACGATGAATGTTTAATTCAATTCCAAATGTTTAACTAATTTAATGAGATCTCAACATGGTGTTTTTTAATATGGGTTTGGTTAAAACGATTTGTAGCATGCCAGCAAATTGTCTTTGTTTTTAATTGTGTGTTGTGCTCACTCATCGCCGAGACGTTGACAAACTTCTAACGTAGCAAATTTGCTATTGAAAAAAATATTATTAATTTACTTAGCTACTTTTCAATTTGTTTACGATAGAGGAATTAGCTTTGTTAGCATACAGATTTGGTATGTTGCATTCATAACCTGCCCAATACGACTTGGTTGTGATTGCAGTTGCACTGCGTGATTCGAAGCGTGTGTGTTCACGAACGTTAAAACTTCCACTGAAAGTTAATAGAGTAGATTTGTGTTAATGTACACACAATTTACTACCAAAAATATAATGAAAAATTTCAAAGTTTCTTAGTAGACGTCATGAAATCATAAACAAAATAGCAGCAAACTGAAAACATCAAGGCAATGTTTTTAAACAAATTTAAAGTTACATTTTTGTTTTAACATCTAAGTCCAAAATTTTTTTATTATTTAAAAAATATTATTATAAGGAATTTTTCTATTACAATTGAAGCAAGTACAGTTGACTCGCCAAAGTCCGACACTTAACAATCCGACACGCTTGGTAGTCAGACGCGCNTACAATTGAAGCAAGTACAGTTGACTCGCCAAAGTCCGACACTTAACAATCCGACACGCTTGGTAGTCAGACGCGCATGTTAGTTGAGTCACCCGAGCTTCATTTTGAGCGCTTTGTTTACCATACCGTTTGCCGTTCCTGTCGTGACAGGAAACACCCTCCTGTCCCTCCGCATGCCTACTCAGTTGCTTGTTTAGACGTATGAATTCAGTTTCGTCGCAGATGTGTTAGTGCATTGTTACAGTACGTATTTTTGTTTAAAGAGTGATATTATATTGTTGTGAGTTTTTCAGTTATACTGTATAGTATAGTGTTGTAATGGCGAGCACAAGTTCAAAACATAAGCATAAAACATTAAATCTATCTGATAAATGGGAAATTATTAAGAGATATGACCGTTGTGAAACTCCAACGTCGATATGTACTTCATATGACATAGGGTGAGCTACAGTTTATGATATCTTGAAAAATAGAGAAAAAATTGAAAACTATATGAAGTCTGTTGATGGAAAGCCCATTAAAAGAAAACCCCTTAAAATGAGTGAGTTTCCTCAAGTTGAGGATGCTCTTTACGTCTGGTTCGAATAACAAAGAAGCAGACATGTACCCATTTCAGGAAACATTTTGAAACAAAAAGCCCAATTTTTTTATAATGAAATTACAAAAAAAACCTACTGCCGTGCAAGTGATGATTGGTTTGAAAATTTCAAAAAGCGCCATGGTATTCGATTCCTACAGATGAGCGGTCTGCTGACGAGTCTGAAATTTTTGAATTCATCCAGAAACTGAATGTAAAAATCACTGAACTAGGCCTAACACCTGAACAAGCTTATAACGCCGATGAGACGGGCTTAAATTGGCGACAACTTCCATGTGAGACATTTGTCACTCAAGAGGAAAAACATTTTTCTGGAAGAAAACTTCAAAAAGAACGGATCACTCTGATGGTATGTGCTGATGCTTCAGGAGGTCATATGTTAAAACTATTGGTTGTGGGGAAATCAAAATCTCCCTGTGCATTTAAAAAACATTAAGGTTGAATCTCTGCCAGTTACGTACATGAGTCAAAGTCGAGCGTGGGTCACTAAAGAAGTTTTTCATGATTGGTACACTAACAGTTTTGTCCCACAAGTCAAACAACACTTGAACGAGAATAAGTTGCCAGTGAAGGCCATTATCTTATTGGACAATGCACCAGGACATCCTGACAAGGAAGAATTGAGAGTTAAGACAGCTGATGGCTATATAGAGGCCTTGTACTTGCCAGAAAATACAACCGCTCTCATTCTGCCGATGGACCAAAATGTTATCAAGACTCTCAAGGCACATTACAAGAAGCGCCTACTTACGGATATCGTAAGTCAACCTAACGCAGACATCTCATCCCTCTTGAGACAATTCAACATCAAGCATGCCGTTGTCAATGCAGCATTTGCTTGGCATAAAATAAAATCTCTTACGTTAATAAAATCTTTGAAAAATATTTGGCCAGAAAATCCACTTCTTCCAAAGAAAGATGACAACAAATCTCAAGACAACAGTAATGACTCTGAACCAATTTTGGAGGCTGCACTTGCAATTTGCAATCAAATTGAAATTCCATAAGATACAGTGGAAGACTTAAAAACATGAGTTTTAGATGATAACCTTGACGCTGATCTCACAGACGAAGAAATTTTCAAGGAAATCACCGAACCTGTTGACAACACGATCCAGGAGGCCTCGGAAACAAGATTCACTGTCAACTGCGATGAAGCTTCATCAGCTGCAAACACTTTGTTACGATGGTGTGAGGAGAGAGGATCTGACTACGAGCAAATATTAATGTTAAAAGACATTCAAGAACAAGCATTGACTGACAGTTTACGTAAGAAGAAACAGAAGACTAACCCAGATTTCTTCAAAGTGTAAATACATTATCGTATGTATGCCTTTCCTTTAAAAATTTTGTTTTGTTTTGTTTATGTACTGTATAATATGTAATTCATGTTTTTAATACACGTACGTAAATGTTTTCTCAACTTCTTTGTTCTCACTTTGTAAAATTAATTGTTTTCATAGCCTACTGTCCTAAATGGTTCAACATACAAAAATGACTGTAATTCCTGTAACTTACTGCTACTCATAGAGTTTTAAAAAACCACTTTTGGTAATCCAGACACTTTCAGTAATCCAACACCCTCTCGGTCCCATACTTGTTGGATTATCAAGGGTCAACCGTATTTTAAAGAAGTTCTCCAAATCCAGAGGATTAATTTGTAGTGCAACAACTAAGTTTATAAAAATATAAAACCATACGATTTTTCTAGCTCGAAGCTAATTTTTAGCACAAGTCTTATGTTTATTTTTCGTTTTAATGAAATAAGTCACGATAGAAAGTTATTCACTAGGTCTAGCAACCCACAAACTTCTTTACCTAACCTAAAATATTTTTCCTAATTTTTCCTGAATTCCCGCAAGAAATTTAAGTTTCCCGCCCAAATTTTTTCAGATGGCAAAATTCCATTCCCGCACACCAGTACTAAAAACTAAATACTAAAATACCAAATGTGTCATCATTTTGTAGACTAATTCAGGTCACGTGACCTTTTAGTATACTAAAAGTGCCCATTCGAACACTGCCTCACTTTTTGCGTGATCTATACTTTTCTCACTCGAATAAAAAGAATGTATATAAAACCTACCACATAGCGGATGATTTCAACGTTACCACGGCAAAGGACTTGTATAAAGAACATAGCTCTTTATTAATTTGCACGTGACAGAAACTAACTTTTTATTCCACTCGTGGAATGTTCACTTTTGCACTTTTTGTGCCTTCCTGTGGCTGTGATTTGACGTTTCTTCGTTCACAATATCTAAATTATGCGCACATACTTCACTGTTTGCGTTATGACTTGGGAAGGAATGAGAAGAAATTAAATTTGTTCGGTTGTAATATTTCCGAGAAATAAATAAAAATAAATAGTGTTGTCGTAAAACGAAACTATGTTTCTCAATATCTTAAGGCTTTGGAACGACCGTCTGGCATCTGCTATCGTTATTTACTAGACTATTAGCGCAGTTGGTTTAATTCCGCTGCAGCGCTGATAGTACTGAAGCAAAGCCATGCCATTTCAAAAACAAAACACGTTTGATTAAAAAAAGAAAAACATTTCCATGCAATCGTTTTGAAAAATGAGCAGAGTAAGTTAACTGTCTTACAAACAAAATGTAAATTAAGTGTCTGCAAAATGCCTTTATATGTAGAGGCAATAATGGAGATTTTCTTTATTTGCTAATGATGCATTCACACAATCCCATCCTTTTCTTGTAGAAAAATTTATTTTCAGCCCTGCCCAAAATTTTTTGTGCTCAAAATCTCTAATCTTGCCCAGCTATGTTATGTTTATGGTAAACATCAGCCTGTTATAGTATTATCAATCTACAGTTATGTCTATCAGTTACGTGTGACAAAAAGATTCCTTTTGTTGTAAAACACAATGTGTTTTCACTGTGCTATTCTTGCAAATTTTTAAATAATTTAATGTGTTGGTGAACATTTATCATGGCAAGTGAGGTTTGGAAATATCTTCGAATAAACTATGTGGACAAAATGTATCTATATATGTATATATTATATATGTATGTATGTTTTCAATATTATCTCGTATACCTTTTTTGAACTTTTTGGAATTTAATATGAATATGCTCCTACTGCTCATGTTATATTATTTATTTTAGTAATAGACCTACTACTAATGTAGGCCTAGTTTAAATAATTAAATTTCACACCCTCCTGTACAGTATTTAGTTCTGTAAAGTAATTGTCTGTAACTAAAAGAATCACAATTTTTGGAATCTAGAATCGAGAGTGGTTATCGGCATCAGNTTTAAATAATTAAATTTCACACCCTCCTGTACAGTATTTAGTTCTGTAAAGTAATTGTCTGTAACTAAAAGAATCACGATTTTTGGAATCTAGAATCGAGAGTGGTTATCGGCATCAGGATCAAAAGTCTAGGAAAAGTGGAATCTTTGCATCCCTAATTGACAATGAATTAAGAATCACTGTCAATATAAATGTTGAATGCTCCATTACACAGGTCATTTGCCTACCTTGTGAAGCAAAGATAAACTTTTGGCCAGAAGAATTGTCCACCTAGAAGTTCTTCTATTGAAATGTTCCATTTTCCTTACCACCCAATGGGAGTGAAACTTTGTAACACTTATTCATAAGTGAACAGAGGAGAGCAGCAGTTAACAATACTTTGAGATGGAGCAGGTATGAGGGTTTGACATGGCAATGCTTTGTTGCAGGTGCAGTTGTCTGTGGATGATATGGAGACCATCCTGGATACACTGGTGTACGATGGCAAGGTGGAGCGCTCTGTGGCTATGGACAATGCTCGGTTGTACCGAGCCATCAAACCTCTGCTGCCCGCCCCAGGAATAGTCTGTATGCCGTGCGGAGTGTGTCCCGTGAGTGGCTTGATTCTAGTTTCTTGCCCTTCATGGCCCTGAACAAGCAACCTGACCTTACCTTTTTGTCCATGCTTGCTAACGTGTGATAAGCCTGCATTTCTGATGGTTTCTCTTTCATGTGATAAGTACCAAGCATTTCCGAGTCCATTATAAACAGGATGTTTGGCCATTGTTAGCCTCTCTGTGCACCACCATAAGGTGTCA
Source organism: Clitarchus hookeri (assembly GCA_002778355.1). Taxonomy (NCBI): domain Eukaryota; kingdom Metazoa; phylum Arthropoda; class Insecta; order Phasmatodea; family Phasmatidae; genus Clitarchus; species Clitarchus hookeri. The sequence goes on along the minus strand of NQII01000098.1, from coordinate 687,626 downwards.
AATTCAAACTGGGATATTAAATATTTGTGGAATTTGAGAGTTAAAACTATGGGGATGGTTCCATTTAACATCATGCTTATTCACTGCTCTTATAAAGTAAGAGTCACTGCACATGCAGCCTTCAGAACAAGGTTGTTGTCTGCATTAACATCTAGTCTTTGTTCAGTGAATTGATACCACAATGTTTGCTGTGGAATGGTTGTTTCATGGTTGATTGAGCACTTTTCAAATCAGCCACTGGGCAAACAAATGATGGTGCCCTTTCTTAGTGTCTTATTAAATGACGAATGTTTATTTTTGTAGCTAGTGAAATTATTTATTTTTCTTTAAACACATTCGATGGATAACTGGTGTAATAGTAATATGTTTGTTGAAATCTCTCAGTGCCACATGGATGTAGTCATTTTGTGCTGTGTGTGTCAGAAGACTGCACAGTTACCAGAAACTAGGAAGTAAGTAGGATTGTCAGAAGTATCTGTGAAACTGCAAACCAATTCCAGTTTAGAAGGTGGCAGACTGAAGTCAGGGTGTACTGTACAAAATGTTGCAGGTGCTGCGTGCTTGTAGCCACGTTGGCTCAGTGACCCCGCGTAGCTGTGTCTACATGAAGGAGTGGCTTGAGTAATCACAGGAGAAACACAACGTGTGCTTGTACTACTTCGGCCCCAGGTGGATGAGTAGGTTTCTCAGCTGCCAAGAGCCATTGCGTGTCTGATCAGTGACAGTATGGATAAGATGGTCACACACTTGTGCAATAAGCACGGTGAGGTGCTTTCAAAACAAGACACCTCTTGACATGACAATTGTGAAATTATTAATTTACTTGTTATGCTAAAAAAAAATATCACAACTTGTTTTTTTAAGATTTTGAATGGCTCAAAATAACTTCCAATTGACCATTTTAGCACGGTCTGCAGAGATAGCTTGTGTCTTATATTCAAAATAAAAGTAAATAGTCTGAAATTTTTACTACAAATCTTTTGTGACTTAAGCAAAATGTNTACTTGGTTCAGTGGTTGTCATCAGGGTGAGATGCTGACAGCCCAGTTCTACGTAATGTTCAGGCATTAACTGAGATTGAAGTACAGTAGAAACCTCCTGATACAAAACCCCTCAAGATTTCTGGGAATATAGTTGCTAGTCAGAGATGGACAAGGGATTATTTGGGAAATTTTGGACAGATTTTGACCCACCCCCGACCTCTACATGTCAAAATGTGAAATTTTTCACATGAAGTGAATATTTGTGTCTGGCTGTGCCCTGGCCTACCCTACAGACAGTGCCATATCACATTGTTGCCCAGCAAATATAATGTTATGTTTTTCAATTTGCATTTTTCTTGTTAATTATGATGCTCTCGGAGTTGAGAACTGTGACTGATAATGAGTATGTCTTTTGCTGTTCGTCCACTTGCATTTAACGTCTTAAATTTATGATGTGTATTTACTCTTGATGAGAATTAATGTCACAAGTGCTGAAATGATTTAATTGCAATTTTTGATTATGTTCCAAAGGGATTTTAACTTTTTAGGAGGGATGAGTTGAATCCATAGTCGAATCCTTAAAAATATTCTTGAATATGAAACCTGAATCAGAATCCATGTTTCCAAAAAAATTGTTTTTTTTTTTTGGGATAAACTGGGAACACAGCTACAGATAATTCTAGTAGTGAATGCACAGACTTACCAAAGATAAAATAAAAAGACTCCTTGCACAGTAAAAATGTTTTTACAAAGAAGTGGCGAAAACCTATTTCTTTTTGCTTTCTTGGCAATATGAAAATTACGCAAATTTGCTTCCAATGCAGTTGTCTTTATTTTTTGTGTTCTCCGCTGTAACTAAATCACTGTGCATGTGGCATTGCTGTGTTTGCTGCCAACTCAATGTTTACATCACAGTTTTGTACTTTGGTCATTTTATAAAACAAATAAACTAGAGGTGTGTGGGAATGGATATTTTGTCTTGGAAAATTTTCGGAAGGGAAACGGGATGGGATTGACATTTTATAAAAAAAATGAAATAATAGCAAGTTAAGTATGATAAATGTAGCTGTAAACAACCATTACTACTATTTATTTTATAATTAGCACCTTATTTATAATTAGGGATGTCAAAATACCAATTTTTCTAGATTCCAATTCTTGATTCCAATTGCAAAACCTTTTACTCGAATCCGATACCATAAATTAGGATATAGGAATTATCAACATATGCCTACAGTCAATGTATCCTTTTGAAATTATATTTTATAGGTCAATGTACGGACAGAAATATGAAGACAATTACAGAAAAGACTTTCTGGTGTGCTAAGTGAAGTTAATTTCCTATATTTGTGTAAAATTTAGACTTATCTAATAGGCCTAACCAGTTCATATATTAAGAACTGAAAAAGTATTTTAATCCGTATTTTTGATAAATCTATGATTTATTTAAATTGAATATTTGACAAACTATTAAAAAAATAAGGTTAAACAAAAGTTTTCAACTTCTCAATGCAATATTTTAGGTCAACTTTTGAAGCTAGAAACAACCAATATGTACATACAAATATTGTTGCTATTCAGTGATGAAACTGAAATACAAGTAAATAAGTAGTTGCTACATGCATATTTTCCCAAAAGATCTTCTGAAACATTATTATTGGCAATTTTCTTGTACTCGTCATGTTTACTTAAGTATTTTTCTCATGTTACAAGTTGTGCGACTAACCCCACCTCGTGTAATTTTTGCCGAGCACAAACTGAAAAACGTGTAATTTGCGTCGTTTTCATCATAAATAAAATCTCAGTAAATCGAAAATTTTATAACACTACCCACGTGCACACTTTTAGAATAAAGACGAAAATACCTTCAAGCATAGATATAGATGTTAGTTGCATTCGCCACTTGGTCAAAATTAAGGGTCTTAAAATATTTGGTAAAGGTAAACACGAAAAAAAAAAAAAAAAAAAAAAAAACAGTATCACTCCTTCCGGTGACAGTGCAGTGCAGTGAATTGGCTGGGCTGGTTGACTAGCCGCTTTGTGGATTGAGTCTATATGTGGATTGAGTCTATAGTGGTTGTGGCTCTACCGTACTGCACACCAGTATGGGTGTCCGTCTAATGGGTATATTTGCGACGTACGTGCGCCCGGTTAAGGGAGTCCACAGTCCTACTCTAGGTTTTGCAATTGGGTTTGTAATTGATGCGGCCTCCTGCTTTTCCCTGGTTAGTTGACGTCTATGGGGGATAAAAGACAAGTCACCCTAGAATCAGTACTCTGAGTTTTTGTAGAAAATGTTTTTATTCCGTGAGGAATAGACATGGTGGCCCATACTACCTCCTAACCAACCAGGAACTGAAACAGAAGTAGACTACGAAAACCCGGTGAAAGGGACCTGGGACTAAACTAGACAAGAGCAGATGCGGCTAGGTAGCTATAGTATTAAGTGACCCCAATTTATTCACTACTGTTGCCCAGTTGTCCAGAAGGGATTCAGGTGGCACTACCAGAACGGTAGTGCATGTTGAAAGGGGTTTGAAGACTTCTTTGGGGGTTGCTGGTGAAATTCTTGAAGAGCTTCTGGTAGGTGGCAAAGATGTTGGAGTTGGCAAAGAGCTCAAGCGCACAAGGTGGTAGAGAGAGCTGCTGAACATGAAGTGCCATTCTGTTGTGGTGCACAGACACATATTCCACCTGCCTGCTGGCTCTGTGGTGTGGGGGTGAGCTCTTCCTCCCGTGGGCAGAGTTGCGCTCTCACTTGCTATCTCTCGGTCCATAGCGAAAGCAGGCGTCTCTGTCTGGCAGGGTTGCATCGGCTGCGCGAGCAAAGGCGCTTGGCTGGCTTCTATCACACATGGGGTGTTGGCGTGACAACTGACATAAAGGCGAAACAAACTTGTCTGATGTGTCTGTGGGTGCTCCCGTGTCTAGGGGTGTTCTGGTAGGCTCTGGTGTAACAAGTCGTTTCTGGGTTCAAACCCCACCTGGGGTGACATGATGACACGTGAAGATGAGGCAAAATTCGTGTTTAAATAATTCTCAGTGGGCATCATGCATCAGGCTGTTCATGGTAACGTAAGCATTTTTGATATCAACCATTGAAAAACATTGCTCTTTATATTTATGTGCACGCTACAATACACATTGGCATGCAGGTCCATAGTTAAGTAGGCAGCAAATTAAGAAAAATAGTTGTACTACTTGATGTTTTACAGTGAGCTTAGTATGTAAACTTCTTGCCACTAAAGGTAGTGTTCCTCGTTTTATACACACAAAAGCATGAATGAATGCATTATTAACACTCTTACTTTTAAAAAAAATTACATGTGTTAAATTGGATGATGCATAAATAAAGTGAGATGGTTCATGGAAATGTTAATTTACATATGGCAGAAGGATACAAAATCAGAAGGAATGCAGAGTTTTCAAAAGTGCTCAATTAATCGTGGACAGGCTATAAAACAAAATACTTCCTTATTATTATGTTGTACTCTTTGTACATTAAAAAAATTTATCACATCATCAAAATTTTTACAGTATAATTCATCACTGGAATCTTACAACAATATCTATAATACATTAAATAGGCAAGGTTGAGACCACGAAACCACCGTGCACGCTTGCTTGCTGTGCTGATAAAAATCACTGCGGCAACAGCGAGCACCTGCAAATTAAAATACAAAAACATGTAGCATTACTGTATCCTTACTCACTAAAGAGATGGAGCTAGATAATACATAGCAAACACAAAAGTACACAGTAAAATACTGTCCAAGAAATCACGAAGAAAAGTAATTTTTATTAAAAATAGAATTTTCACAGCTAAATTACATTAAGTCAAAAAGATACCATTTTTTGTCGAAGGAAGGGTAAATATCAATAACTTGTCAAAGTCGTAGGCTGTGCGACGGTGTCGCACCTACCACCGGGTGTAAATGCGTAGAATTCCTCGCCATATTGGTTTATGAGCTACGTGGGAATTACCAATATGAACTTGGCTTATCTGGGTGCACACGCTCTGTCTGACTACTGCCACTGCCGGGTGCTGGCTTGAGAGCTTGCGATATACTAGTGCGCGGGCCACTGGTCTGCTTTCTCTGCGCCTCTTCATGCCTTACCCCTTCCCCGAGGGAAACTACGAAAGCTGCATGTGCCTCATTACACCCATGCTATTTCCCAAATTATCGGTCTCCTGGCTCTTACTGGCACGCGGTTTGTGTAGCACGGCTCGTGCTTTGTAATTTCTCTCTTTTTTAATGCGCCCTTTCCACTAGTTCATCAACCGTTTGCGGGTTTGAAATTTGTTTTGGGGAAATTTTCAACAAAATATATTTTGTAACAGGGAATCTCTCACTTTTATTTCTGTGCAAACTTGAAATGAAATCAAAATACCTTTCTTGCGCCACACTAGAGGGGTGTGTCTATTTCGTTGGGAAAAAACAAACCAGCTGAGGAAGTAGTGATGGAGCTGCTGTTTGTATGTGTCTGCTAGAAACCGTCACAGCTGCAACATTACAAAATAACCATTTATGTTGAGTTCATCAACAGTTTGTTAAATAAGTTCAGTGTGCGATTACCATGCGAGTTCGTGTCTTTCCTTTCACAATCTATACTAACAACAAAATAATTTAAAATGCTACATTTGTACATTATGAACATTTATTGAAAAAAAGTATTAAAATTATGTAATGAGAAAAAATATATTTTTTTTCGTTTGCATGTTTCTAAGTTATGTAATCGTGCAAAAAATTACTGGATTGATTTTGATGAAATTTTTACTATAAGGAAGAGCTGAATCCAAATTAAATACTAGGGTTTGGATCCTCACACTATCAACAAGAGGCTAAGCAGAAGAAATTTAAATTTTTTTCTGTTCTGGAAACATTTTTGTGGATGTGTATAATAGTTGCATTAACTACATTGTTGGATTACAATCACCATGTACACAAAAATACTGTCGACCATTATCTTTTATAATATCACGTTGTGGTCCATACAAAACCCCATGCCCTCTGCAGCTTTGGCTGATCTGCAGAGCGTGATAAGTTAGCTGCTGGGCATGGGTGGATCGATAAGTGGGGGCCGCGCGTTTGCATGCATTACATGGCCCTGAATGCCATCAAATATAATGCAGCCCCTCCCACAGTTAACCTCAGTCACACACTCAAGGACCTAGTAAAGGCCAAGATTTTCTTCTCTCTGGACCTACGCAGTGGGTTTAGCAGATACCCATGAAGCCAGGATCCCGACATTGTACGGCCTTTACCACCCCGAATGGAGAAACTCTACAGTTTCGGGTAATACGTTTTGGGCTGAAATAATGCTCCTTCCACGTTTCAGAAATAAATGTTGACGGTGTCCTAGTGGATTATTTGGGAGAATTTTGTTTTGCATACCTGGATGACGACATTGTGTATGCTGAGATAATTGGAAAGAGTACAAACGTAACCAATGCCTGGTGTTAGAACAACTCCAGATCCATAGTCTGACTTGTAGACTTCAGAAATGCCATGTAAAGGTAAAATAAAATATCTGGGCCACATGGTAACCCTAGATGGAAATGAGGCTATCCCCAAAGTCGGTAACAGCCATTTTGGAAGCAGAAACCTCGAAATCCAAGAAACAACTCTGACAGTTCCTGGGCACTTGTAACTGGTTGAGGGACTATGTCCCACATTTGGTGGAGAGCACCGAACCTCTCGATAAGCTGCTGAAGAAGGTTATGAGGTACAAATGGAGGAGAAACCATCATGAGTCTTTGATGCGGTAGAGAGTAAATTCCAGGAACTTTCCCAGCTCCACCATCCAGATCTTGCAGACTGATGCAAGCGGAGTTGGCATGGGACAGAAACTGAAAAGAGATACCCAGTAAGTGAACAAGAGTGCCTTGCTGTGGTATGGGCCATAAAGAGGTATTGCCACTACCTAGAGGACCATCACTTTGTGCTAAGAACAGACCACCAAGCACTGGTATGGCTTCACAAAACCAAGGAGGGAAGGGCAATGCTGACAAGACCCAACTGTAACAAAGAGTTTTCGTATGAAATCAAACAATGCCGAGGGTCAGAGAACATCTTTTATAGATGCCCTATCATGACACCCAAGCAAGGACAAAGCTACAGAAGGAATTGAAGAATGGGATAATGATGGTACATCCAAGTGATCCAACGAGGACACATGAGGAGAGATAGATAACATTGCAAGCCCTGCGGAAGAAACAGGAGAAAGAAGACCAAGGCTGGGATGAGCTTATAAAGACCCAATATCAAGAAAAATAAGTAGGAAAGTGGGTGCAGGTGCATCCAGAGCAATATCACTAAGATGATTCAGGTACAATATGGACAAAACCTCCCGGAGCAAATCAGCATAGGATAGTCTGGATACTGAAGCCCCTACGTCAGGCAGTTTTAAAGTATCACCGTACCTATGAGTTAGCAAAATACCCGGGAATGCAAGAGACTTTCCGGGCAGTCACCGACAAATATTGTGGCCAGGATTGTAAAGAGATGTGGGAACATGTATAACCCAATGTAAAACGTTCATCATGTGTAAAAGCTACCCGACTACACACCCTGTCCTCAGGGCACGCAGACCTACACAGCCCAGGAGAGAGATTGCCCTTGACCTTATTGGACCATACTCTTGGTCAAAGAAAGGAAACCATTTTCTCTTTGTGATTGTCAATTTCATATAAGTGGGGTGAAATTTGACAGACAATGTGACCAACCTTCACAGTATGTAAACAGTAAATGCTCTCGTTTGCAAAGTATTGTATCAGCTGATGAATTGCTGTGTGATGTATATTAAGTTGGCAATTTTGATAACTATGGAAGAAAATAGTACTCGGAACTAAAAGTTGTAATTTAAAACTTTAATTATACTTACAACATTTATGGTTCAAATTGTGTTTTTAAAGCAATATTAAATTTTTCTGGCATTTCGTGAATTGACTTTAAAAACATATATATAGCAATTATGATGGAGCATGTAGACACTTACGAACAATGTAAACATTTCTAGCCCAGTGAACGTCATGGTCCATGCTGCATGTGCTTTTTTTCACCGTGTTTAAATGAGTACAATGTTGGTGTTGTGAGAGTATTTTATTTTGCTTTCATTAAGCATAGTTGGTTGTAGGTACCGTTTTAGTGCGTTTTCTTGAGTGAAATGTAATNATATTTTATTTTGCTTTCATTAAGCATAGTTGGTTGTAGGTACCGTTTTAGTGCGTTTTCTTGAGTGAAATGTAATATTATTGACATGTGTATACCTCTTCGTAAAACGGCCCATTCCACCATTTTCCAACTGGTGTCCACCATGAAGTGGTACAAATATAATTTACGTTTCTAAGTAAGTTTGTTGGTTTCAGGAAACGTGCAAAGTGTTAATTTTATTAGATGATTGTGGAAATAAATTATTTAATGTTAGTGGTGGACAAATTATTATTGTGAAGTAATCGTGCAAAGATTTCTATAGAAAAACACATGTTCAAGAAGTTGTGAATTACAAACAGTAAGTTAGCGTGTTTTGTAAATAATGCATTTCGAAACAGTTACTATAATGTTTGAAATACATGTGGCTTAAAAAAGCCACACTTGCAACTCTTTGTAGTGTGAAAATAATATTTGTTTATTTGGCCTATATCGTAAATCTAACTAGTGTAAGGTTAACTTCGGTCAAAGTGTATCTTTATTGCTGAATCTATACGAACAGCGACGTATGTATCGTGTTTTGTTTTTTCGTTAAAGTTCAAATTTTCAAAATTATTATAATTTCAATGTTATTTCTGTACGAGGAAAATTATTCTCTGCTCCATCAAAACAATATGTAACTCAAAATGACACACTCTTAAGAAAAACCTCAAAACAATGCCGTTTCACAAAATAAATTAAACAAAACCCCCACCCACCCTTTTCTTTTGTTTCCTTTTTACCCTCAGAATAAAGTAAGCAGGGTCCCATCAAACTTGGCAGTTACAGAAATAAAACTGGTATGAATGCCAACCTAGCTATAATATCCTACATCAATTACTGGTTGGAAGTTAGCCAACATCAGTCTTTCAATGTCTGCCATGAAAGGAAACACGAGGAAAATGCAAGTATTCATTGGACTCATAATTTGTTTGCAAACGTTGTTTTCTTCACTGACAGAACTACTGTGGTGGAATAATACATTATGGCCATGCTACTTTTCTAGAACTATCCAAATTTACCCCACTTACATGAAATGGACAATACTGACCAATTTTCCAGATGGACANGCTACTTTTCTAGAACTATCCAAATTTACCCCACTTACATGAAATGGACAATACTGACCAATTTTCCAGATGGACAACTACTCAAAGCATCTGCGCCCATCTGGAAAATGAGACAGACAAATACGGCACAGTTCACAAGGCAAGCATGAGAAGAATCTGGTAAAAGATGGGAGGTGAAACACATGACAACCCCTGAATATCACACCCAGAACAAAATCAAGAAATTGAAAAGGGTATAAGAGTACGAATTGGAGAAGACCACCAAATGTGGAATCAGTACATGCCAGCTATCCTGTTCTCCCATCGAAACTGAAGCNAATCAGTACATGCCAGCTATCCTGTTCTCCCATCGAAACTGAAGCAACGAGGCCACTAAATTCTTCCCTAGCAAGCTGCTTTTGGGCCAAAACCTACACCGGCCAGAAGAATGGAGGTGGAACGAATCTGGACTTGGATAACGATTAGGGCTGAGCCGATACCAGTACCGATATATCGAAACCGGCCGATATCGGAATTATCGGAATTGTTTGCAATTCGTGTTTAAATCGCCAATATTATAACCAATATTTTGCCCTAAGAATCTAAGATGACGCAATTTTCATCTTGCCATAATTGGAATGGATTAGTGCACTATTTGGTTTTATTACAATAATAAATATTTTTTAATTGGTTTTTACAAAAGTACCTAACTGGCTGTGTTTATTTCTAAAGCAAAATTAGGCACATTTTGCATGATTGTTTACAAAACAGTAGTAGCCACCATTTGCATTTACTGAATTTTATCTCTGTAGGCAAGCTTGCCGCATGAACAAAACTTAACATTTAATCGGCCTAACACATATTTAATATTAACAATAATTAATATTTACGATTACCTCCATAAATATTTTGTCTTAGTAATTTCATGTCCAACCGCGAACACGGCGACGCATAAAAATAATAATGTAATGTTGTAATGTTGGTTACATGCTGCACATTATTGCAGCCTAGCGGCGCCATTCCAACAGTTTGTCTTTTTTTTTTTTTTTTTTTCGTTGGTTTGTTTGCTGTTGCTGTAATAATATGACAGTGTTAGGTTAAGGAACGAACATAGTGAAATTATTTACGTGTGCCAGCAAAAAAACAAATAATATGGCTGGAAGGAAAAGTGACATGTGGAATTTTTTTTACCCTAAGCAACACGCAAGAATGCAAGGCTGTTCGCAATATTTTCAAATGTTTGGTTTCGAGAGGCGGTACATCATTGAGGTCGTATAGTACCACAAACTTAAAACGGCACCTTGAGTGTACGCACCCTTTGAAGTGGAAGAGCTTCAAATTACAACAGTGTCCTCCTAGGCCTGTTGTACAACTCTCAACACAACTTTCTGGCAGAGAAAACGTGCCTAGCCATGCCATAATTGCGAGTACTTCACAAATTCCAGATAAAGGTTGTGTGGCTACATGTTCATCTAGCCCTGATGTAAACAGGTCTAAACCGAAATTTCATAACGTGTATGAATTAATNGTTCATCTAGCCCTGATGTAAACAGGTCTAAACCGAAATTTCATAACGTGTATGAATTAATGGAAAAAAGTAAAACCTTATCCTTCATCACATGCCCGCACTGTGAAAATAAATAGTCTCATTGGAAAAATAATTTGCGCAGACCTTTTACCATTTAATATTGTGGAAAACAAAGGTAGGTTAATACTACAAATACATTATATGCATAATTCATGTGCACCACATATTACACATTTTTTTACACTAATTTAGATTATTTATCTTAACAGTTTGGTTTATCACTGAAACAATAAAAGCAAAGATAATGAAATTTTTTTTAACTAAATATTTTAAAAATAAAGTTTTTAATTTTTTGAAACATGAAAAACTGTTATTTTTCCTTGCCAAGGCAGTATCGGTATTGGCAATATTGGTAAGTTTGTATCGGCAATATCGGAAAAGGCTCAAAAACCATATTGGCTCACGTCTAATAACGATGAAGGACAGTTACGAGCAGAAAGATGGAAAACTGCCCTTCAGAAACAAGAGCAGTATCTGGAGAAAATTACCCATAGGTTAAAGAGGATAAGGTAGAACTTCTCCCAATAGTAATAGGCACGAGTACGTATATATGTGAGGACCTACCTGCTCAGCAAACCAAATGTACACTTCTACGCAGGATTTGCACCCAAGTGGACACTCCCAGCAGACCTTCATACATGACCATACTGCAACGGAAACAAGTCCATGTTGGACCATGTAGATTACTACATTACCATCAAGGATGGTGGAGGGTAAGGTTAGAATCAGGAGTGGTGATATCTATGAAAAGGAGGCAGTTACGCTGTGCTCACGATGCATCTGAACCAGAAACGGTAAGGATATGGAGAAGGGACTGCCATCTACTAGAACCCAGCGAAGAAAGGGAAAATGAGGATAAGTCTCCATTCCAGGGTTGGACTTCGGGAACTGAGGAATGCGAATCTGTCTCATCTTCTATACGGGATTTCAGGAAGAGCCCGCAATTAAGGGCAGAATGGGAAAGTGTATGTTCCTGTGAGAGCTAAGGGAATGGGAATAGAGGAATTATCCCAGCATGAATAACATCCCAGGATGATGGGTTTAAGACAGCCTCCCAGTCAGAATCCTAAGCAAATTGCACCCTTTCCACATCTCCAGGAGCACTACTTCAGATGAAACTGGATTTAAGGTGTTATGAGAAGTATTTTCAGGCCCACAACAAGGTAAACTCACTCACTACTGAGCAGGAGGTAACCCACTAAGCCCTTTAAACCCATTGGCAACTGAATGGGAACCACAATCAGAACTGCTGGACCCCACAGGAAGAGTAGATGAACATGGTAANTAAACCCATTGGCAACTGAATGGGAACCACAATCAGAACTGCTGGACCCCACAGGAAGAGTAGATGAACATGGTAATAAAGGCATACAATAGGAAACTTTGGATGAAATAAATATAGTAAAGAGAAACCCTGTTAACAATACAGGGGGAAACATGGCCCGAAAAGGGAAGAAAGACGATGGAGAATATGCAAAACCAAGAAAGAAAATCAACCTGGCAGATTTAAAGAAACGCAGACCTAGAATAGACAAAAACTGGTCACGATGGAAGGAGAAAATTATAGTAAACAAAGGAGACAAAACCAACGATGTAATTCAGATCCCAATGAAGGAAACACCTCTAACGCTTCCCCGCAGGCTCTGTACAGGCCACCAATGATGTGGAAACGGACACTGTTAGCAGCGGGATGATTTCCTTGCACCTGCTTAGTGCTCAACAGACCTCGTGTGTGACCTGGCTCAACCAGTTGCACTAATTAGAGGATACCCATATGTGAAGTGAAGGTGTTAGCATCCCTGCATGTGACCCTGTGTTGTGCAATGGTTAAGTGTATGCGCCCAGGAAAAGCAAGAAAGGCGCAAGTGAAGTNTAAACCCATTGGCAACTGAATGGGAACCACAATCAGAACTGCTGGACCCCACAGGAAGAGTAGATGAACATGGTAACAAAGGCATACAATAGGAAACTTTGGATGAAATAAATATAGTAAAGACAAACCCTGTTAACAATACAGGGGGAAACATGGCCCGAAAAGGGAAGAAAGACGATGGAGAATATGCAAAACCAAGAAAGAAAATCAACCTGGCAGATTTAAAGAAACGCGGACCTAGAATAGACAAAAACTGGTCACGATGGAAGGAGAAAATTATAGTAATCAAAGGAGACAAAACCAACTATGTAATTCAGATCCCAATGAAGGAAACACCTCTAATGCTTCCCCGCAGGCTCTGTACAGGCCACCAATGATGTGGAAACGGACACTGTTAGCAGCGGGATGATTTCCTTGCACCTGCTTAGTGCTCAACAGACCTCGTGTGTGACCTGGCTCAACCAGTTGCACTAATTAGAGGATACCCATAGGTGAAGTGAAGGTGTTAGCATCCCTGCCCTGCATGTGACCCTGTGTTGTGCAATGGTTAAGTGTATGCGCCCAGGAAAAGCAAGAAAGGCGCAAGTGAAGTGNCCCTGCATGTGACCCTGTGTTGTGCAATGGTTAAGTGTATGCGCCCAGGAAAAGCAAGAAAGGCGCAAGTGAAGTGCGGGTTGGGTGACCACCTTGAGTGGTGCCAGAGGCTCCTTTATATGTAGATAGCCAGCACAAGGTTCATAGGCTAAAAGGGTTAATACATGTTTTGTTGTGATAAACATTATAATGGCTGTGTATCAGTTAATAGGTTGTAGGTAAGTGTCTCTGAGAAGGCATGGGTTATGAAATCCTAGTTAACGGAGTTTAAACTGGGTAAGCCTGGCACTGAGTCCACACAAATATCTTGATGTACAGCTTGTAAATAATAACCTTGTGTATCTTTTTCTATATTTTAAATTAGGAGTTGTTTGTTTTGTTATGTTGAGTACTGTCTTGATGGGTAAAGGTAGTCCATGTCAAGGGAAACTAAAAATAAGAAAGGAGAGAATGGAAATGGAGGTAATGAGGTGCACCCCTGGCCCGGCACCCTTTGAGCAGCCAAATAGAATGGAGAAAGAGGATGAATGTATAAGGGCAGCACACAGTGGTGCTGTTGGGAACAGGTTACTGTGCTGGTAGAGGACACGAGGGTGTCTTAAGTGTAGATCAAGGGGTGTAGTCAGGGGCAGAATAATTGGGACATATCCCCCCCNTAGAACTTTTATATATATTTTTTAAAATATAAGATATGTGTAATCCCCCTTGAACATGAAGGATGTTTATAGCATTTTGTGGTTCCATATATTTGTATCAGTCCATTGATTGTAAATAATTTTTTAGCTAATAATTTTCAAAAATAGAAATCTGTAATTCCCCACCCTCTTTTCAAAGAAGTAAATTCCTCCGCATTTTATGATGAAAACCCACAAATAGGAACACATTAGTATTTATTAGTTCAAGTAAAAGGTTTTTCTCAATTAAACATGAATTTAACAACACATTTACCATCACACAGTCAGTGATGTTATATAACTTGAAAATGCTCGGGCCTTAATAATAAAAGTGCCAATCTAGCCCATTTACACAGGTAGGAAGTGAAACTACTCAAAATTAGTTTACAAAAAATAATCAATATCAGGTTGCAAAAATCTTGCTCACTAATTGCAACAGCCACAGAACATTTAAAACCACATTTAAAAAAGCACACAAACTCTAGCGCCGGGCAGTTTTTTTCAAAATACGAAGCCCAAAACAAAACTGGCAGTGGTTAAAAATATTACAATAAATTCTGACTTGGATTTACTGAACTACACTATAGTTTAAAAATAAGTATATTTGAAACCAGGTGGCCTCAGTTAAAAAATGTGGCCCTTCCACAGCAGGTGACAATAAAATACATTAAAAACCTTATTTAAAAATAGCTCTCAAATTCCGGAGCAAAATTACTGGGGGCATGGTGTGAAAGAAATTCAATATACAAACTAGACAGTGTCAAACACGAATTATCACAGGCGCAGTTGACCACCTCAAATACCACATGCAAAGCGTACACGCCTAACAAAAAGTCTCAAAATGCATTTAAGAAAAATAAAACCATAAAAAGTAAAACCAGCAGAACTTGACGTTAGTTAGTCTAGACATAATTTTAAAAGGCAACCAAACTCAATTTTGCACAAGACAAAACTACTATACATTAACCACACTACCTCTACATGCAAAAAATCTGAAGTAAAAAAAGACAAAGCACACCACAAACCACCTTTAAAAATTATTGGCCAAGCAGGCACCAAGTAGAACTAAACGACNACAAAGCACACCACAAACCACCTTTAAAAATTATTGGCCAAGCAGGCACCAAGTAGAACTAAACGACTCTGATGAACTGCAGTCGTAGTGACGCTTGTTGCTGGGTGTGAAGTCCATGACGTCGAACAGGCGTAGGAACGCAGAGGTCTNGAACTGCAGTCGTAGTGACGCTTGTTGCTGGGTGTGAAGTCCATGACGTCGAACAGGCGTAGGAACGCAGAGGTCTAGTAAGCCCGGGTGTGCAGTGTGTGCCTTAATATACCATCAGATGACCGACTGACTAGATGTAGACGAAGGAGCATGGAAGGGGAAAGAGTTGGCACTTCTATGTTAGACTTCCGAGTCTTATTTTCTGGCCGGATTGGGGGCCATAAACAATTATCTTTTGCCAACCACACAGCATGAACTCTGTTTTTCATTATTTAACAAAATTTTATTTACATATGGAATTAAAGAAACCATTTTGTAATAAAACATTATGGACTCATTCCAGTGTATTATATTATCAATTATATTTTTAAGATAATGGTTTTTCAAAGTTTTTAAAAGGAAATTATTTTAGTCTCTGCAACATATCTTTGTTAGCTACATGCTAGGCTGATAAAAAATGTAAATTATTGGTGTATTGTAAACAATAAGAAAGAACTGTAATGTTTGTGAAGGAAATGTAAATAAACAAATAAGAAACTGGGAGTTTGTAAGAGTATTTGCTGGGGCGGTAAAAATTTTTGCTTTTATTTTGGGGTTAGAATTTTGTAAACAAGCACTCAAAATCTTATTACAATCTTATTTTCGCGCACACAAATGTCTGTACACTTTAAATAAAAGAATGTTTTTGTTGCACAGTAAACATACTTAAATACCTTTAATAAATCTTCTGTAACCAACNACACTTTAAATAAAAGAATGTTTTTGTTGCACAGTAAACATACTTAAATACCTTTAATAAATCTTCTGTAACCAACAATCTGTAATGACTTTGAAAAGCACGAAATGGAATACCTGCTGGTAATGGACAATCAAGTTTACAGAGCAGGAATGCCACCAAAACGTTTTTNACACTTTAAATAAAAGAATGTTTTTGTTGCACAGTAAACATACTTAAATACCTTTAATAAATCTTCTGTAACCAACGATCTGTAATGACTTTAAAAAGCACGAAATGGAATACCTGCTGGTAATGGACAATCAAGTTTACAGAGCAGGAATGCCACTAAAACGTTTTTTTTTATTAACCTACTCTAAAACTTAAGTGTTACATGTAAGCCCGCGGTAGGGACAGGAGTTAATTGTGTCTCAGGGCTAAGCCCCATAAGCCTACAAGGAAAGAAAATCATGCATCACTGCAGAGAGGGTTTGGGCTGCCATGGCCAGGTTTCGGCCATGAAAACCTCACAAAGTGTACTTATAGCTAAACTACTATACTAAGAAGAGAAAGGGAAAAACCGGTATAGGCACTGTAAAAGCCCTTTCGACAGGAAAGAATTAAAAATTGTTGCATGCATTAACAGAAAATGCTACAGGAGACAAGTAGGTGGAAACTGTGCTCTTTATTCTGTTTTTTTTTAGGTGGGGAAAAGCTCCCTAACCACGTCCAAAATATCTTTATTTTCTAAGGTTATAGGTATACATAANTTTTTTTTTAGGTGGGGAAAAGCTCCCTAACCACGTCCAAAATATCTTTATTTTCTAAGGTTATAGGTATACATAATAAAAACAAGCCTATCAACAAAAAGTTCTATAGCTATTATATGTGATAGTGTAAAATATATTTCGTAAGATTAAAGTATTTACAAATTTGTGGAGGGAAGCATCTATATTGAGAAATATTTTGACGCAGCTGCAAGGATGAGGAGGGTGGGATCAGTCATGGTTACATTTACATTTATTGTCAATTTAATATTTAAATTCAGTTGTTAACCAGTTTTACATGTATGCACTCCTTCATATGTGGTACGTATGTCTGGTTCGGGCCTCCGCCATCGTCATCCGAGTCTTATCATATCTTCTTTCAGGTGGTCAGTGCTGTGTAGTGGGCATCTGGGGTGGTGTGAGATTGGTGGATTGGTCATCTGGCTGATGAGAGGGGGTTGGGATGAGTGGGGAGTTTGGCATTGAAATGGTCTGTGATGGTTGCGATGGTGGTGTGGATGTGGGGTAGACTGAATTGGGTGAGAAGTGTTTGACGGAGGGTTGCCCCGGGTAGGCCGAGGGTTAAGCGGATGCTGAAGAAAAAGGTTCTTGTCAGGGGGCGGAGGTTGTATTTGGATGAGTGGAACCAAGCAGGGCAGGCGTATGTGAGGAGTGGGGTTCAGGTTTTGAGGGGGTGCCGGATGAGGGTTTGAGGAGGGGGGTCAGTTGGGCCATGGCAGTTCGGGTTTTTGTGATTACTGTGGACAGGTGCGGGATGGGATGAAGGTGAATTTGTTGTCGAGGGTAACACCTAGGCATCGGACTGTGGGTGACCAGGGGATTAGTGTGTGGGAGAATTGGGGGTGGGTTTCTGTGTCTGTATGTTGTCGGGAGAAGAGGATGGCTTGGGTTTTGGATTGGTTTAGGCCGATGCCATGGTTATGGAATTGGGAGTTGAAGTTGGTAAGGCCACGGTTGATGCGGTCTAGCTACATAACGAATGGACACAGCGTGGCGCCACGAGTCGGCGCATCCTTGTCCAGTGAATGTGGGACTAGAACCTGCACAGTTAACCATTTAGATATGGTTTAAGTGCTTCATGCGCTGTATACGTTGAGATATTGAGTTAATGTGAGTTGTTTTTGTTTTTATTGTTAGAGAATTGGTACAGGATGTTTGTATCTGGAATTTGGGGTTGTTTAGCTGATTTAGGGTTTAATAATTTTTGATGGTATGCTATATGTGGGTTAGGTTTTGTGGTTACTTTAGAGCTCTTCAAGGTGAGTATTGTGTTTTAAAGTGTGTTGGAATGTGAACATGAAGTAGTTCTAAGTAAGTTCAGGGCGACTGGCTGCCTGGTTTGCCGCCTTGGGAGGAGTTGGGTGTCAGAGGAAGATGGGGATCAGATGAGGAGATGACTGAAAGAATTGGAACAGATTGTAGAACAAACAGGAAAGGGATCCGAGCGGCAGGTCGTTGCCTTCAAAATTGGGGGGGGCGGAGGGGGGTTGTGGTTCGTGCGGCACATTGTTTAATTGTAAACAACGCCCCCTGCCGCTCAGACAGACGTGCAGAGTGTGAGTAGTTGGCTGTCGGGCATGGGCTGATTAATAAGTCAAACGTGCGCGTCGACTGAGTGCAGTGTTGGGAACCCCGTATTAGTCACGGCCCACACAGCATGTGCATGGGACTCTCAGAGCGATCCTTCCACTCACTCCTCGCCCGGTGTGGGCAGGTATAAATCAGGGCGAGTGCACTGCCCAGGGTTGTTTTTGTTTGCACAACCATTGTGAGATGGTCAGAGTACACAACCAGTAGATAGCATCATTTGTAAAGGATAGGGCAGGCATTGTTATTCTGTTGTATGGGTGACGAGGAAACTCGTTTGCTCACCTATTTTAGGAACCCCATGCAGGTTTAGAAGTTTTTGTATGCCTTTTGGCGGTATGTTAAGGAGTTGGCTGGTGGTCTGGGAATCCCCAGACAGACAGTTGGCAATTCCAATTCCAGGAATGACTCTACTCATGTGATTTGTTAAAGAAGTCATCAGACAGCTGTGTCAGCTCAGACATGCAAAAAAAAGCATGTAACAAAAATGAAAAGAATACACAGTTTATTCAAATATTCTGCCAACATTCCAAACACATGGACCACACAACAGTGATTTTGAAGTTGAGAAATTCTAGTTTTAAGTACTTAGTAATGCAAGGAAAAAATACCAAGACATAAAAAAATTTCCTACTTTTTTTGCAAAGTTTCTTGAATCTGTAATTTACTTTTTTTTTTTTTTTTATAATGTTACAGAGTTTTTACACTGAACAAAAGGGAAATGGCCATAGATATGAAATAAAACTTTCACACAACCACTTTAGAAGCAGTGTTTACATAAATAAAGAAGAATAATTTGGCTTTATGGGCACGGCCACCAGAAAACCATAAAACCATAAAACCATAAAACTGTAACAGAAGTAGTTCCAACTTATCAGTTTATCAGAGAAACTACATGGAATGTCATTGTGCCGTACCAGTACACATCACATGACCACAGTATTAATGCAATAATCAACAGTACAACTCACAGAAACCTTACCTTCATAATGTTTCCACAAATGCTTGGAACTGTACATTCATAATTTTCGAAGAGGGATAGGATCTGAATATGTATCCCAACCGAAAAAAAATATGTTTTGCATGATTTTGCAAACAAAAAGGAGATATAGTACGATAATTCTGTGTGCAAGGCAGCATTTTTAACATAAAACTAATACAAACCGAAGAAGCAAAATTTTTGCGAATTTGAATTGAATTTTGAATATTATCATGCTAGTTAATATACAATTTGCATTTCTGCCAGACACAAGATTCAACTTATTTACATATTTTCTCGTAACATTTTAACGATACCTGAGCAGTCGGGATAGTAATGCGGACGTCGTACGGCGACTATCTTAAGAAAAATCAGAATATTACACAATATTCCTATTTCGAATAGAATGGGCGCCAGCTCACTGGGTGAGCACAAAGTCACAGTTCTCAGGATTGTGGGCCAAACGACCACGTGGCTGTATCCCCTGACACACACTGTACCAATTTACAGGAAAATGTAATATATAGTTGGGGTATTCAGGCTCCCCAGCATGCTTTAATATTACCTTTTTACCTTATAAATGAAGGATGCCTACTTGAGGCGTCGATGACTTCCTGGATAGGGCCAGGGCCCGGAATACAACACTAAAATGAGAACTCACAAGTTTAGGTTAACTCAAGTAAATTGTATTGCAGAATAGTGTACACAGTTACATGTATATAATCCATTCACGGTATCTTCGATACTTTTGAAAAGAACCTTTGAAAAATCACCCTAGGAGTTACATGTTCAATTGGTTATAAAAAAATTATATATGGAAAAAGGTTTTGTCTTGCTTTTAGCACTGAAGCACTATATAAATTGGTTGTTTTAAGTTTTAAGTATATTTTTTCAATAAATTATAATAATTTGTTAAAAGTCCGTACGAATTAACAACGGATTTTGAAGGGACATGTTGGTTATAGCTGAAAAGAAATAGTTCGAGGGTTAAATATTAATATGTATAAATTTGATGCCGTAATTGTAAAGTTAATATTGCTAAACTATATATTTACATTTTTACGTAGCACTCATGGGTAAAGATTTCACTGTTATTAATTGAAATTAAATAAATTTCAGTGTCTGTCCAGCGGACTCATACACTCCATCTTGTCCGTTTGGCCACGTGTTTTTCAGAAGTATAACCACGCCATATTGGATATTGGAGACGCTGAATTGTGGATATAAAACGAACGTAACACATTCTTTCTACTTATAAGATAATTCTAGGTTAAGATGTAATTTTAGTATTTGCGTTGTTATTTCCGCAGTTTATCTTTGTAAGTTTCAAATAAACGTGCAAAATATAGAAAGGCATTTGAATATTTCCGTTACGTAATTCTCTTCGCAATCCTTAACAGAAAAAAATATTTTAAAAGAATGAGAAGGAATCGATTTTTGTTCAATAACCGATAATCAATTATTTTCGAAAGCTTTTTGTGGAGCGTAAGAGATAGCAGCACATTAGCGTTGGCTTACACGTATTTCTCTTATATCGTCTTTGCGCCGCATGTAGTGTTGTTTTGATGTTGTGGCAGTGAAGAAGTGCGACAGTTTCTTGATGGAAAAGCGATGTACCTACACCGCAGGTTTCAAAATGAAAGTGATTTTGTTCGCTGAAGAGTTTGGAAATCGAGCCGCGGGCCGTGAATTCGTAGTAAATGAAACGTTAGTGCGGGGCTGGAGGAATTTTTCTCACTTATAAGTCGCACCCCGAGTTTTCAATAAAATTTTTTAAATAAAATGTGCGACTTATATGCGATAAAATACGGTACCATTTATCACAGTGAAATCTTTAACCTGAGTGCTACTTCCAAAAGTTTATTATGTAAAATTTAACTTTTTCCTTACACCAAATATGTAAATAAATCTTAATACAATAAGTAAACTTTAATTAAATTATATAATTAACAGTTCCGATATATACTTCAATCTACCTTTTTGTATGTATTACAACATTTTGCTAAATTGATTAGCATTTTTTAGACATTTGGAGAATTTTATTAAAGTATATGACAGTTAAGATTACATGGCATTGTTTCTCTTCAAAAATAAATGTTGGTAGTTCCCACATGGACACTGTTAATAAAATATTTGACAGTTCCCACATGGCACTGTTTGTTTACAAAATATTTGAGAGTTCCCACATGGCCCTGCTTTTGTTTGCAAAACGTTTGACAGGTGTCACATGGCAATGTTTTGTTTACATACTGCGGAAGGATACATAATCGGCTCCCTGAATGTAGATCTTTAGCTGGGCTTCAGAAAATCTTGAAGTTACCGTGAATACATTATACAATGCAAATTAAAGCGGACCTGACTCACAAGGCCTACCAGCGGCCGTTACTGTACAAAAAGGCCAAGAATGGCGCGACAACTTGCAATAGCCATTAAACCTACGGGGTCGGTAAATTGAGCTGACGGAGGGGTGCTGCGAACACGGGGAAGAATGTTGGTAAACTAAATAAAAGTTTTAGTAAATTACGTTAACCTATTGCAGCTAAGTGTTCAGAACAAAGTATGAAAGTCCCCCACGACGTGACGCATGTGCAGCACCTAAGACCCGTAAAATNCTGTTGGTAAACTAAATAAAAGTTTTAGTAAATTACGTTAACCTATTGCAGCTAAGTGTTCAGAACAAAGTATGAAAGTCCCCCACGACGTGACGCATGTGCAGCACCTAAGACCCGTAAAATCAGACTGCTGGAGATGGCGCGGGCTAGCGGCGTCCTTGTCGAGAGCTCGCTCCTCTCCGCGAGATAATTTAATTAACTGATCTCATTAACATAGAACTTGAAACCTATACAAATAAAACACTGAAACGTTCTGAGCGAGTTTTCTTAATCCTGTAGAGAGTTAAGAGTTCTTAATTAAGCACTATTTTAAATTAAAAACATGATTATGTGGTGCCTTGCAGAGCACGTGGGATATTTAGGTCTGTTAAGTTTTGGGGCACTCTATGATCCCTTGTCAGTCCAACTTTCTTTCTGATTAATAAAGGGTAGTCACTAATTGGCTTGATTAGACACACAATTGCACTTGGAAAGTTATATAGAACACTTCAAATACCTTAGCCTTGCTACTCTACACCTCATTAAATATGCACGTAGCATGCATTTATTCTGTGATTACTTTGCACTGCATTTGGCTTGAACAGTGTGTATCAAATACAGCATTTATTATACTGCCAGCCCTGGTTCCAAGCCAGTGATTTTAAAAGATGGAAATTTAGTTTCTAAAATTAGTTTATGGTAATTTAGTTTTTGTCCAGAATTATTTTTCAGTCTGTGTGATGTAAACATGTATGTGAATATATATTATTATAAACTTGTTAAACTTTAACAGAAAAAATATGTATGTCATAAGCACAATAGTAGATCCCAGATTTTATGAAGCTTCACAGGTTTTGGGGGCAGCTTTGTAAAAATGAATATCATTGTGAAATCTCCCCAAAACTAAAAAATTGTTTTGAAAGTGCCTTTTTTCGTGCAAAGTTTATGCTTTGTCATCTCTGGTGCAAAATTAAATCATTTCTTAAGGCAAACATTAATTTATTTCAATAGCTATAAAATTTCTGAATTTAATGATGCTCTGGAATGACATATTATATGAACTTTTCTTGAGGCCAAATAATGTGTAAACATCAAATATCATGGAAATTTTAGCGAGCATGAATACATTTCCAATAGATTCCTGCGGGAAAATCACAGGCTGTTTNCATCAAATATCATGGAAATTTTAGCGAGCATGAATACATTTCCAATAGATTCCTGCGGGAAAATCACAGGCTGTTTTAAGTGCTGAAATAATAATTTATTTTTAAAGGGACAGATTGAAATATCTGTCAGTTGCAATAAAAACATAAAANGTTTAAGTGCTGAAATAATAATTTATTTTTAAAGGGACAGATTGAAATATCTGTCAGTTGCAATAAAAACATAAAATGCTGAGCTTACTTGAGTATGAAGACTCATTTCATGCAGCAAACACAACTGTACACCTTGTGTTCTCTTTCTCTCTCCCATGGCAAGTAATACAGCCGGTAGCTAGAAAAATTACAAGTAAAAACTATATCTAAGAAAAACTACTCAGTTTTGATGCCATTTGAATATTTGACCATTTGGTGTCTAAATAACNAGTAAAAACTATATCTAAGAAAAACTACTCAGTTTTGATGCCATTTGAATATTTGACCATTTGGTGTCTAAATAACGACACTTAATATTACCAGCAGCATTCTCTGAGCAGTGTTTGCATTTATTATGTAATACAGTATGTCAGTCAAAGCACATGCAAAGTAAATTGCACAAGTAGCATGCATGGTTGATTTGAGATCTTGTAGTGACACAGTATTATAAATTTTCGGGATACGCAGTTCATTTTCTTTCGTTTAACGGGGTTTCGTAATATTTTATCGACATTCAAAATTAAAGCAGTGGTGGTTCGTTTACTGTGGTATAATGTTTATCAGGCATCCGGTTGCCATTTCAGAAATCTTAGTTTGTATTATGCGTCAACATTAGATTATAAGCCTTTCCAAACTACGGCGACAGTTTTGTTCTGGAAGTTCAATTATCTTTTACTACTACGCAGTTTGGATGGCACTGCTGGCTCTAGAAGTTTGATTATATTTTAACTGACGGCGCAGTTAAGCGGGCTACGCAGTTTAGATAGCTTAGGAAGAGCGTGTGTGGCGGCCCACGCCAGGTCCTTATCAGTGGAGAGGGGGGTGATAGGCAGCACAAATACTCGTGCACATATCGCCTTCCAGCAGTAGACTCTCAGTGCTCGCCTAGGCCGCGTCGGGAGTGGCGCTTAACTCCCACACCGGCAAACTTGAACTTGCTAGTTTATTTCTCAGTCAGTGTGGGAGGTTGCTGCCTTTGTTTTTTCTTCGGGCAAGTTTTTATGACTTAGATAATGAACATTGACTGTGGCGCTGCTCTCTAGTTTGTCTTTGTATCTGTGAACCCTGTTCGTACTCGGCATACCTAAACACTGTGAACTGTGGCATTTTTAATAAATAAAAGTAAATACTAATTTACCAGAACTTGAATACATTATTTGTAGAACTGGGCGGGATCCCGACTTTTCGGGAAAAATTCGGGAAATATATTTTTTGAAAAGGTTGGGCGGGAAATAATTTTCCCGTAAATTTTTCGGGATTAAAATTATTTAAGCTATTTTGCTGTTATGTCTGTGTTCTATAACACAAATGTAAGAGAGGGCCTACATGGCCCTAATCTTGCCAGCATAAGTAAATAATAAATAAATGCAAGTCAACTTACCTATCAGTATTAATGGTTTCATAAAAATATAATGCATACAAA
The DNA here is from genome assembly GCA_002778355.1 of Clitarchus hookeri. NCBI lineage: Eukaryota > Metazoa > Arthropoda > Insecta > Phasmatodea > Phasmatidae > Clitarchus > Clitarchus hookeri. The sequence goes on along the minus strand of NQII01000098.1, from coordinate 663,012 downwards.
GTGTGCCACTGGCCGTCATATGTAAACAAACTTATGTGTGCCTTCCTAAAATAAATAACTGCTAATTTTTCTAAATGGCATTTCCATTTCGCTAATGGTATTTTTTCTGCCGTCTGTCGCTTTAAAAGTGAAACACTTGTTATAGATATAATCGTGAAGTAGGCCCTATATATTTTTAAAACAAAAGTATTTTCTATTGATATAATGGTGCTCAGTTGTACGTGAATAAACATTTTCCTCTGCACGTATTTTAGCAGCTGAATTAATGCACACTGCTCACAAGCATTAAGAAAGTAACGTTTGGAATTTTAAACCCGTATTGTTTTAAGAATCAAGATGGCTATGAAATGAGTCCTACTTTTCATGCACTCTTATTAACTTTGTTTATCTTGCGAACTTCTTATAAACGTCACCAAATAATTCCATCGCGGGCTGAAAGGCTTATCAAACGCATATACGTGAAATTACATTTGAATTGGTGTGAATGCAATTGCATTCCCACGTAAGTTCATAAGAATCTGAATGATCATGCATTTCTACAGCCATGTGATTCTTGTAGGTTATACGGCCGCCGAACAGCTGCCGAACGCGAGACCTTTTTCATCTAAGGTGGTATTTTATTGGCCAGCACTTCACGTTACGTATAAAGTCGCCCAATGATAGTCGTTAGGAACAGTACTGCTCGTGTTTTTATTTTGCTAATCACCTGTACGTGTTATTTATTGCATGATGTATCACAATAAAAATTTTATTCGGAGATTATTTTTTATCAATAAACTTGTAGTTTTGAATGAAACTTTAAATATTGTGTGTGATTTGTAGTGCGGTAACCTATACCTACGACACGTTAATTTGTTACTAAACATTATTTTTAAGTTTGTTTTTAATGATTTATTTACTCACTCTACAATTTGTTTACGTAGTTCGTTAGAAGCAATATAGATATAACAAATTATGGTGAGAAATTCAAAGCGCCTATTTGGCATTTTTACGTAAAAATGCTAGACAATGTGTCCGCAAAATGCAATGCTTGCTCTAAAGTATTGAAAACAAATTTTGGTAGTACATCTGGCCTTCTAAGACACATTTATCAACATCCTGTGTTCAAAAGTGAACTTGATAAAATGGAAAAAACACGGAAATCAGACAAGGACACGCAAACTGACATCCTAAATGAAGCAGCAGAACCAAGACAAAAACAGTTTCGCTTGGATGACACTTATAAGTGGCCATCTACTCACGAAAGGGCTACGAAAATAACAGCTAATATAGTTGAATGGATAGCTAGTGCCATGTTACCATATAGTGTCATTGAAAACAAAAAATTTCAAGAACTACTCAAAGTGGCCCAACCACTTTATTCAGTTCCATCCAGGAATACATTTTCAAGGAGGATAATACCTGACTTATATCGAAAAAAGAGGGCAACAATTTTGGATCACATAGCTGAGGCAGTTATTGAAGGCAAAGTCACTTCTTTTTCCTTCACATGTGACTTGTGGACTTCTGCCAGTAATGAAGCCTTCATGTCATTGACATGCCATTTTGTGAGAGGCTTCAATGTGAAGAAATATTGCCTGGGATGTTAAAGCTTTCCTGGAGGACACACAGGCAAAGCAATCTGTGAAAAAGTTCACAAATGTTTGGACGAATGGAACCTAGCAAATTTACAAGATGATGTAGAGTTATACATTGTGAGTGATAATGGACGGAACATCAAGCTGGGGNGAGTTATACATTGTGAGTGACAATGGAAGGAACATCAAGCTGGGGCTGTCACTCTGTAAAATTAAGTTTAACAAACTACAGTGTTTTGTCCATACACTGCAATTAGTTTTGCACGATGCTGTTAAACAAAGTAGTGACATCTGTGAAGTTTTAAAAAAGTCATGTTCAATTGTTGGGCGTACAAGCACAGCGCAAGAGCTAACTGAGCAGCTTCATCATATTCAGGAAGAACTCTTGTTTTCCTGTGACAAATTTAATACAAGACTGTCCAACTCGCTGGAATTCAGAGTTTTTGATGTTAAAGAGGCTGTTGGATAACAAGAGTGGACTCTCTTGTCACTTACCAGAACTCAATATGGACAACCTAATGGTGAGTGAGTGGAATGTGATCGACTGCTATGTGGAAATACTACAGCCACTGTATGATGCAACAGTTCAGCTTTGTGGTGAACGTACACCATCAGCATCAATGGTCATTCCCATTATTTTTTTCAATAACATCATGCTTGAATACGTACATTGAACATGGGAAAGTACGACCTAGAGGAACATTTGCTTTACATCTACTTATGGCTCTTAAGACCAGATTTCCCTCATACGAAAGAAGTGAGCCCTATTACATAGTCATGCTGGTGGATCCCAGGTTTAAGGCTGTGATTGTCGCTCCTGAAGAAAGGACTCTAGCAAAGAACACACTAGAGAGGAAATTGGAGGAAATGAAACCATCAAAATCTGAACCAGGTATGCTTAGTATTCTATTAATTTCCTTACAGTATCCATAACTGATGTGTTTTTATGAAAAAGTATTTGAAAACAGTTTTGTGTACAAGTGTATGCCAGTAGGTAAAATGTACTAGTCTTAGCTTCTTGGAACATGTGCTATACAAAACTAATGCACAATTTTAATTTATCTTTCAGCAACACCTCCGGTGTGTAAAACTACACCAAAATCCACTTCTTTATGGTGTGCTTTTGATGCACTTGCAAACTCGGCAACAGCAAGCACCACAGTCTCTGAAATAGAAAGTTATTTAAATATTGCTACCATCCCAAGAAGTGATGATCCACTACAATGGTGGAAAGAAAAAGGTTGTAATACGTTTCCTAATTTACGCAAAGTGGCTATGCATTATCTGGGCATTCCAGCCACAGAAACTGCTAGTGAGCGTGTTTTCTCGTCTGCCGGAAACATTGTTGGACCAAAAAGAATGTCGCTCACATCAGAGCATGTAGAAGAACTGGTTTTTTTGCATGAAAGCAAAGTGATTTAAATTATTTGTATAAAATTTTCATTATAATTAAACTTTTACAGTATTTGTGTGGTAGTGTCAAAACTTGACAGTATGTATTGTAATAGTATACATTCTATTGTGAATTGCATAATTTGACATAATACCTTAATCTTTAAGTTTTTATTTGTACATTTTGTTAATTTTCTAGCATATTGAAAAATTCCCGATCCCGTCCTGTTTCCCTGGGAAATTATTTTTCCCACCCGAAATTTCCCCGAGCCCAAATTACCTTTCCCGCCCAGCTCTAATTATTTGTTATTTAATTGGCACCTTTTTAAAGAGTTTGTGTTGCCACCATTGAGCTAGCCGAGTGGCAACTTCCAGCCGCAATACCATGACGTGCGGCATAAAAAATAGGGCGGCCTAACGCGGACTGTAATATTATAAAGCCGGCTATAACAAGCCGCATGCCACATTACAATATGGTGCCTAACTGTGGGGCTGCAATATTAAAAATACGGAAATAACTGTGCGCTGGAACATTACAATCTAATGTATCACATGTTTAGTTTCCCACTCCATTAATAGATGTCAAGCACAAAGTTAAGTTACCATAAATCATAACAAATTTATTCAAATGTTATTTGAATTCTAGTATCTCTGTTACCATAACTTTGCACATACGTTAAGGTACTACCTTGCGACATTAACAAATTTATGGCATATGGTTTTTGTAAACTTCTCACGGGCAGTAACATTTCCTTTGGGTGCAAAGTGACAGACAAAATGAAATTGTGAATAAAACTTGAGAGCATGTTTAATTCTGTATTTGAGCAGGTTCTCTGTACTAAAGCCATTTAGTGATCTGTGACTATGAAAACAAGCACTCATAGTTTTTTATGACGTACTTGGTATCACAAATAGGTAACGTGTTCAGTGGAACAAGCCATTGTAATCAACATCTTCACCACATTGCTGCAACCATTAAAAAGCGTTTGTTTACAGTTAGTGTAGGTCTTTTTTACAAATGTAAGAATTTTTTTATTGTGTAAAAACTAATGTTAGTGTGTTTGAAAAATTCTTGTGTAGTGCAGCACGAGTCTTGATATTCTATGGTCATCACCAGATTCCAACACATCGAAAAATAGTTTTGAGTACAACACCTTCTACCCGTGGATTTGTTAATGACTTCAAAGATTTAAACATAACAAATATTTTTTTCAAACCCAAAGAAAATAAACGTTAAATAAATATTAGGGATGGAACGAATCCAGTTTTTCCTCAAATCCGAATCCACTCTAGAATCCATGTCTGAAATTACTGAATCCTGAACCCAAACCGAAATCTCCGATTCTATGATTTTCCATGTGATATTTTCGCACTGTAAAGAAACACAAGTCTTTTGTGGTACCTTTTGCTGTGCATTTACTATAAAGAATGGGGCGATTTTGTGGTCAAATACTGCATTTACCATAAGTGTAAATATTGGTGAAAATAATGTACGTTTCATACATCCTTTGTATAATAACATTTAGTTTATTGACACAATTTTGTCTCATCCTTATACAGTAAAACCTTTATAATTCGAAATGTTCGGGGCCTAAACGAAAATTACAATCTGTAAAATTACCCAAGTAGTACTAGCATTTTTACCCCGGAAATAGGCCGCCTAAATGGCACCACTGGTACGTGGATCAGACAGAACTTAGTCGTTTATGCACGCTGAAGTATTGGGGTGGCTGCCAGCTTCAAGATAAGTGCTGGCGCAAGCATGCATCACATCTTGTTTGCAATATGAAAAAAAACCTAAATAAAATAGAGCGCACAGAACACTGTCGGTGCATTTAGGGTTAACGGTGCTTAAAACCAGGACGTTCGTAAGACCGAAATGTGTGGGAGCAGTAAGGGCGGTAGAAACACGCATATCACACATTGCACTGCCTCTACACTTAACTGCACTTAAATTGTGTACTGTCTTTCCATCGGCAACTTTCTTCAATAGTGTAATCGTTTCAAAAAATTGATACACAAAAGGCAATAGAAAATGGAAAACTAGTTTCTGACATGAAAACTAATAAATACAGTTTGTAAACAGGGGGGAAAAAAGAGGAACAGTTGTATAATAAAACTTCCTTGCTGTGATCTTCCACAAGAGAATCATTTCCACGCCAGCCTTTTCTCCCCCACACCCCTCTGTTTCCCAATGCCGACAACTGTCTAGCACTTCCCTCCCCCTGTCGGTGAATATCTTTGTCCCAGGGACAAGACCAAACTCCCCAATCCCAATCCCTTGTTAATGGAATCTTACTCGTGCATTAAAAAAGGAAGAGAACAGCTTGGCAACTACCATACAGTATCCCTCTTCCACTAGCCTCTCTCTAATATCGCCTCAGACACACTTCGTTGTCTGAAAGCGAGCCCTTAATTCTTATCAATTTCTCAAATTATTTTAAAATGTTCTGAAAGTGTTTGTGCATTGTNTATAATAAAACTTCCTTGCTGTGATCTTCCACAAGAGAATCATTTCCACGCCAGCCTTTTCTCCCCCACACCCCTCCGTTTCCCAATGCCGACAACTGTCTAGCACTTCCCTCCCCCTGTCGGTGAATATCTTTGTCCCAGGGACAAGACCAAACTCCCCAATCCCAATCCCTTGTTAATGGAATCTTACTCCTGCATTAAAAAAGGAAGAGAAAAGCTTGGCAACTACCATACAGTATCCCTCTTCCACTAGTCTCTCTCTAATATCGCCTCAGACACACTTCATTGTCTGAAAGCGAGCTGCCATACTCCTTAATTCTTATCAATTTCTCAAATTATTTTTAAATGTTCTGAAAGTGTTTGTGCATTGTACTTTATGTTCCTTGCACTTTCGTTATTTCAAATGTAAAATTAAAAACAAAAACCAAAGTTCCGCACAAAATTTTTTTTTTTTTGACAGGAAATACTGTAGCTCTCTTTCTTTCTTTTCTTCCAGAAATCTAGGTAAAGGGCGTGCTTAAAAAAAGAGGGATAAATGAGGCATAAAAAAGCATACAGACAGCGGGAGTTAGGGGATTTCAGCAAAAAACTAATTTTTGCACGAATCTTAAATCAACCAAATCTATGAATCCCTAAGATTCGGTGGTTTCGGCGAATTCTACATTTGGTCGCCTTATCCCTAGTAAATATTCTATTCGTATTAGAAAATTTTGAAATTTTGCGAATCCCTACAGTTTTGTTTAGTGTCTTCCCTGTCTATATACAATTGCTACTACGTATAAACTAATCTGCTGCAGGTTGCTGGTAGGTTGGCATACAAAAATACCAGTGAATTAAATTTTTCAAACATCCTGTTGCTCTCCAGGTCTAGAGCCTGGTACTTATTTTCTTGCTGCTGAGGGCATCACCAGAAAGAGGGGACCAACACTACTCATGAGATGTGAATGGTAGCAGCCTGACATATTATACATGTGAAGGGAAGGAACATTGAGTTTTACAATACATGTGAGGAGTGTTTCCTCTTGTTACCTGACAAATCTCACACACATTCCACCTAACCTCCCACATTTCCAACCACAGCCTACTGCTTAGACCATCTTATACAGTTTCCACCTCCTAGCTGGATGTGCCTATAACATGCCCCTCCATCTAGTTCTAGTTATCCACCACTCCTTAGCATGCTCCGTAAGGCCATTTTAGTGCTAATTTGAAGTACTCAAATATGCCCAAAACTTAAATATTTAATATTATCTATATATATATATATATATATAAAACAAAGTCGGGTTAGTTACACCATTTATAACTCTAGAATGGCTGGACCGATTTAAATGATTTTAAATTTTTTGGATTTGTCTGCACCCGGAATAACATATAGGCTATTTAAACATTGTAAAAGTTCACGGAAAAAATAATTATAACGTAAATTAATTTTCNAATGCTAATTTGAAGTACTCAAATATGCCCAAAACTTAAATATTTAATATTATCTATATATATATATATATATATATAAAAAACAAAGTCGGGTTAGTTACACCATTTATAACTCTAGAATGGCTGGACCGATTTAAATGATTTTAGATTTTTTGGATTTGTCTGCACCCGGAATAACATATAGGCTATTTAAACATTGTAAAAGTTCACGGAAAAAATAATTATAACGTAAATTAATTTTCTCATACATTTTATATGGACGACATTTTTGACATGACATTAACTGAAGTTCAAGTATTGCCTCTAAAATAAATAAGGAATGCTAACAT